>JACAXG010000009.1:108284-144666 GCA_018881555.1 Amblyornis subalaris | reverse complement strand
AGACACTGAACATTGTTCATTTTTCTTTTTCCTTTTTCTTTTTTAATGGAAAAAGGGTGAGATGTGGCCCTGCATTTTGCAGTTCTTCAGATGTGCAGTGTTTTTCGTTCAGCGAAATAGTTTCTCACACACTTTTGTGTAAACACAAATTGTTGACCTAACGGCAAAGGTTGTTATGAATTCCTAACCTATGTGATAGACATTATTACTAACCAGTGGACAGCAGGAGGTGGTATTCCCATCCTCCAATCCACGGTGGGTTTTGAAAACATATAAATAAAATGAGGGCAGAGGCCGGCTCTCTCTCTTCTTCCTCCCTTTTGGCCTCTGCCTGTTGGAGAACCCTGACAGCTGTCCGTGTGTTTATTCGAACCTGAGAACAACAGTCCCCTAAGAGACAAGATCAGAAAAAGGCTGAAGTTCTGTGTGTCCTATGAAGTTTAGCCAGATGTGGGGTCTTTCGTAAAAGCAAATGCCCTCGGGGCTGGATGTTTCATGAGGTGGAGCACAAGCTGGGTACACTACAACTAGGTATGATTCCACAAGCCTTGTGGGAAAGTATGGACTCTTTTTGTCAGGAAGAGGTCTGTGAGCCCTTTTGGCTTGTATGATCCTGCAACCATACATTGCAAGAAGACCTGGGAATAGTTATCAGAGTGGTAATGACCAGCTATCTAAGATATATGGTATATGGGCTTTTTCTCTTCCTCATAATTTTCACAGAATGGACACCTCAGAGGCATTTTGTATTATGGCATGGCAGGTGAGATAGGAGAAATGGATTATCCAGAAAGACCCAGCATTTATGTATTAGCAGCACTGGCAACTTCAGAGCTTTGGGACAGAGCTACACCAATCATATGATGGCTGGAGCTGGTCCTGGCTCTGTGGAGGGGTACAGGTATGCAAGGCTATTGGGATTCTTTCAAGTAGGTTTTTTTGTCATAGAAAATATTGCAGAGGGCTGTCCACATAAAGCTGAAGTCCTGCGCCATCACTTGTGCCATACAAGGTGACAGAGAATATCATTAATTTCATCACTTGAGTAAAGAGCTGTAGCCCAGAAGCAAAGCTGGCAGAACTCGGCTACTAATGCTCCAAGAGTATTCATAGTTGGCTACACCTTGCATTTGACATGGCAGTGTGGGACAGAAGCTGGTGCATCACTACTTGAGTGTGTGAGTTGCTGAAGCCCTCCCAGAGGGTACAAGGTGTCAACAGCTGAGAAAGTCCCACGAGAGAGTCCAGGATGCTTCCCCAGCTGCCACATGGGCCACAGTAGCCCAGGAGACATGCATGCTCCTTGACATTGGGGCAAGCCTGGCTTCAGTGGCAGAGCACCCAGTCTCCCCTATAGCGGCTAGGATTACATTCTGAAGGTAAATTTTCTAAGTGAATTTCAGTTGAGCTGCCTGGAGTAGATAGGATCTACACAGACCAGAAGCCAAGAAAGAGCTGAAGGGAGATAAGTCCAGAAAAAGAAATATCTTTATTTCTTTATTGTAAACCTGAGTGGCAGTATCACCTGCTTGATTTGAAAATATCAGTCAGTCTAGGTGATAGAACTAAGGAGCAGAATCAAGTATGTGAGTTTTAGCAGTGTTATAGGGAAAACTTAATCCCCAAACTAACCTTACTTTCTCATAAGTGAGCTATATTGTATTTTGAGTTTACAATGATCAGGGATTATCTTCCAAAATAAATAATAAAATAGCATCCTGTATCTATGGCAAAAGTTAGAGTCTTAAGGTATAAATTGGAAACAATGACCTTGACTTCTCTTTCAGAGGTTCAGACCAAAAACAAATTTTAAAAAATCAGTTAAGTCAATAAAGTTCTCTTASGAAAGATAAAGTAAAAAATAAGAGAATTGGAGCTGTTTCCTATTTCCTTTTCACATATTACACTAGCTTTTCCTCTCTCCTTGTTCTTCCCTTGTTAGAATCCCTATTTTGCATGCAGAGCCAGGTCCATGATAAAATTCCTCCATCACATCCACTGACTACAGCCAGCCTCAGCCAGAAAAATGGATTCAGCAAGACCACAGTGTGTTTAAGTCCCTGCAACCTTTGCAGAGAAAGGAAAGCTGATAGAACAAAATAATGACCACATCCTTCCTGTTAGATAACAACAGTTACCATTAGGGATGAAACACCTCTTTCTAGAATATAAATGCCAGGATAGTGCTATATCTTCAAGGCTATTTTTGTGATCATAATGAAAATACTAAAAGCACTGTTTCCCTGGTTTTGTTCCCCCACACACATTTTCTTCATGTACTGGGAARTATCATATCACCCTTTTCTGTGACTGAAAACGTCAAATTTACTGCAATTTAGCCAGGTACTGCCCTTAAAGGGAATGCTGTTATTTCTACACTTTCATACTCACAGACACATTTGTTTAAACCCCATCTCAGCTTTCAGTCAAGATATAGATTTGGGATCTGCAGGAAATACTAGTTTTCACTCTCTTTCATTGTCTTTCAAACAATTCCTTAATTATTTCCTGTTGCACAGGTRTGCTGCAAATTCCAACACACACATAGAGAAATTAACAATTTAAACCAACAGCAGTCTTAACAAGATGATCTATTTCATCCTCTTATTGAAGGTAATGAACCATTTTGAATTTATTGTGGTGGAAAGACGACGTCTGCTTGCAAGTAGGCATATGAGCAGATTTATTCTCATGAGTAGGTACTTTAAAATAATTATTATCATTAGTTCTTATTTTAAAAGTATTAAAAAAAGATATATATATATGCACAATTTAGCTTTGATTACCTGGCATCTGAAAACACATTCTCAGAAGGATGTTTCCTACTATTGTCTTACAAGAGGAAAAGAAAACAACTCCTGCTTAGGAGACATTTGAGTTGACATTTTGGGGCTTAAAATGGGAACTCAGTTTTAAGCACTTGTAACAGTGCATAGCATTTATGAAATCACAATAATTTATCCATAACTGTTGATATACAGAGGCTTTTGTAGCTCAGCCCTGTGGTATTTCTACATCTATCCACAGCTTTAGGCCTATTTCACTTCACTCAGCTTACTCTCACCCACGGCCACTAACCTTGATCCTTTTATTTGATTCTTACTTGCTTCACTCCTGGGATATGTGAAGGACCCTTAGAGTTTTCTTAATGATGTTTCCTAAGGTGACAGTATCAAATATCCTTCACTGTTCTGAGATCTTTCAGTACTTTCCTGACCTTGAGATATCCTTTTAACAAAGCTTTCTGCAACATCTCAGTACTCGTAATCCTGTGGCCTTTAAAGAACTGCCTATCTAGCAGTACTTTGGTTTTAGGGGTGAAGAATAGGCTATGCCTGTCACAGTCTGCTATCTCTTAATTGCTTTTTTTAAAGGATTTTATTTTGTAGCTCTGGTGATCATAGCCTATGTTTCAAAGGCATCTGGACAGTGTTTTTTCTTTAATCAAATACTTTAATCAAATCTCTATATCCACTCTTGGGTATGCTTTTCCACAGATGAAGGGCACCTACAAATAGTTCAGTATCCTTGTGCACCATCATAAAGGTTTGAGATTTTATCATAATGTATTTGAAATGTGAAACAGCATTCCTGTGGCAAAACAAGGAAGTAGCCTTGCTGCCATGACCTGCTTTATTGCTTTGAATATCTTGGGTACCTTTTTGAGAATGACTCTGCCTCACAGGAAATGGAAATCTATTCCATTTTATGTATGTATTTCATTGGTTTGTTTACTTGCAAATGCAAAGGAATACAATATTTTGCCCTCCAGTGAACACAGAGCTTACTGTCTTTTCTGGTTCTTCTTTGCATGCCCAAATTATTTTCTGAACAGCTTTTGCTTTTGTCTCAATTTTACAAGAACAGGAACTATCCTAAATCCTGAGCTGAGTTGGGATCTTTGGGTCTCTTTCCTTCAACAGTTCCATGGTTTTAAATCTAAGAAAATACTTTCATTCATGAAAACATATTTTAACTCTGAAAAAGTGTTGTTTTTCATGTCTACTTCATTAGTTATGATTCTAACCCAAAAGCTTTTGGAATTTACATGGTTTTTATTCATCCAAACTGTAAGTTTCTATGCCCCCTTCCATAGTGATTAACTATCTATCATAGCTCCAAATTTGGCACCTTTATCTCTGCTGAGATACACAGTGAGACAGAGAACTGAATGCTATAAAGTGAATTCATTATCCTACATCCAATAAAAACTGTTTTGGCCTAGTGACTATTTTTGGTTAAGCAAATGCTGATTTCTTATGAAGAATTAACTCTTAGAAGGCTGAAAATCTTCTGAGATATGTTCTCCCAATGCAAACCTTGTGGGAGATCTGCTGCTTTCAAAATTTCCTGAGAGGTAAAAAACACACAAAAGTTTACTGGCAGAACTATAGAAAATTAGAGAACATTGGCAAAAGAATAAATGGTACACAACATCACTTATCTCAGCATAAACTTAGCTCATTAAACATAGAAAACCTTATAGCCCATCTGATGTTATGTTCCATGATAAGAAAGTTAGAAAAAGAAGAAGAAAGGGAGGAAAACAGAAAGATAAGAAAGATACAGAAAAACAGGCACAGCTGTTTTCATAGCTGAACCAGCTCCTGCGTTCCTGCAAGGTGAAGCTCCAAGGTGAGGGCATGGTGAACGAGAGAGAGTAGCCTCATGGTGAGGCTTCTTAAAGGCCTTGGCCCATCCCCGGGCCTTCCTCCCAGGTGGGACTTCCGGTGTCTCGGCCACTCAGCGACTGGTTAGGTGACACCGAAGGCTGCCTCCAGTGTCCATTGATTGAAAGGGCTGGGAGGTATGGAGGCAGGGCACCACTCCACCAAGGCAGGGCCTGACCCACCCTCTACCACACTCTAAGCTCCCTAAGATGTCTCAAAACATATTTTCCAGTCTCTGACAAGCACATTCTTAGCATTTTGAGATGCTATATGTGTGAGATTTGTGTATGTGTTGTTCTTTTTTACAAAAAGGCAGTGAAGGGCTTCTCGCTCTCTCTAAAGCCTTCAGAGAGCAAAGTTCTGTTGAAAACAAATACAGTACACAAGGGGAATGTAGCAAAAATTTTGATCTTTTAAGAGGAGTGTTGGTGTTTGCATGAGATCATTTCAAGGGTAAAGAACAAAAGAGCTTGCTTCTTCCCCATAACCCATATCCAAGTGCCAGGAGTACCATCAGAGATGTTATTCTATCCATCACACAAGCTCTTCACTCGCAGGGGATTGAGCACTCCTAAGCATGAATCAGTCGTGCAGTGTCTCTCACAAAGTCAATGACTGATCCATCAGTTGCCAAGATCTCTGTGCAGTTTTAAGAGAAAATAAGGCTGAAATATACTCGGCCCCCAGGCAGTAGGTTCCCTCCCTATAATTTACCATAAAACAGATGTGAACTTTGTATTTTTTCCACCAAAAATATACACACTCAGGCTCTCTCCCTTTTCTTGACCGAGAAAACATCTCTAAATGCATCTCTGCTGAAAGTTTGCTTCCCCTAGACTGCCCAAAACAACACTTTCACAAGGATGGCAAGGAACTTTCCTGTCCTCTCCATTAAGAACACCAGCACACATTAGGTGGCTTCATGTCAACAAAGGTTAACAGGTCAGCAGGTCTACCCTTATCAATAGCTGTAAGCACATATTTTTCAAAATAGGCAAAATTAAGTTAAAAACAAAAAAAAAAAATCCATTTAAAAATACTTTTCCTCTACAGCACTGTTGAGAAAAGAAATCTAACTTTACAAATGGCTCTCATTTATTAATGAACTCATGTATCAGGTAATATTGAAATGGCACTAGTCAAGACCTTGTTCTCCAATCTAAACCACAACAGAGGAAAAAGGATGCTTTTGCCCGAAAACCATTCTGAAATGAGTTTGGGTCCTTAGCAAGCATTTCCACACGTTACTGGATCTCTTTGGTTGTCCCAGAGAGACATTTATGGGATTCCCCATAGGAAGACACACCTTGCTCAGATGCAGATTTGCTTCTGTCCATCTAGGCATGAACTGCTGCTGCAGCCACTCCTGTGTGTGTGAGG
Source organism: Amblyornis subalaris (assembly GCA_018881555.1). Taxonomy (NCBI): domain Eukaryota; kingdom Metazoa; phylum Chordata; class Aves; order Passeriformes; family Ptilonorhynchidae; genus Amblyornis; species Amblyornis subalaris. The sequence continues at coordinate 138,616 of JACAXG010000009.1, read as the reverse complement.
TGGGTGGGTCTCCCTTCTCTGCTCCATCTCCTAAGAGCTGTGATGTTCTCAAGTGTTTCATGATCCATCCCTAAGACCTGTACCCTTCAACAACAACTGTCATAATTTGCACATTTTCCAAAAGCTATTTGCAGAGTGGTCACGTTCGAAAGTGTGTGGTGGCAAATGTGCAGACAGCATCATTAYGGGACCTTCAGTCTCTATAGGCAACTAGGGTAACTACTCAGGCATTTAATTTTTTTCTGTTTAGTTTTTTCTATTTATTCCTAAACCAACACATTAATTTTCGACTCTTGACTTATCTTATTTCTCAGTATTAGCTATCATTGCAGTACACACCAGAAAGTGTGCAATATCCAGGATTATATTCTAAATGGAAGTTCTATTCTCTGTTTTCCTAACTCTATTTGTTAAAACTTTTTTCCATTTTGAATAGTTAAAAAAAAAGTCTTCTTCAGCTGGAGACTAATGTAAAAATGCAATTTGGAAGTTCACCTTGCTTTTCAAACCAGTCCAGAACAACATTGGCTCAGTATTCATAACTCTATATTGCTCCACATTTCTTCTCTCCCACCTAAAACCACAGACTTGCCAAAGCATTCCTGTATGAAAGGAATAATAGAGGTTTAATACACTAACTTGTGTCATGCAGTCAACTCCGAGAATTGCCAGATGCCTCCAACTCCACAAGTGCTACGCCTATGGTAGCACTGAAAGCATTTTTCAGTGTCACAAACCAAAGATCAGAAAAACATCAGAAAGAATCATGGAATAATTTTTTAACTTATTGAGGGAATTTCAAGTATTTATATAACACAAAAGTTTTCCGACATATGTCTTGCACTAAGCCTGAACTACAGGGTTGTTTTTCATATGCTCTTACCGAATTCAGCAGATGATCAGAAAGTTAGGTTTTTGCTTATTTGGGGGCCAAATGAAGGATCTCTAGATTCTCTTTGGAGAGAACTTCAGTCATTATGTGGCACTAGAAACTCAACTGTTAAACAATGGAGAGCAAAGAATTTTAATTTCAGCTCTGAAGTCACCAGAAAAAATTGCGGAAAATGCGCTAAGAACTACTGAATACTTGCTATAACCTATGGAGGACAGTATTAATATTTTGTGTGAAATTGTGGATCACTCTTCTTGCAGAAGCAACAGCAAGAGAAGTTACACATCTCACAACCCCACCACCCCACTATTCAGAGAGCAAATGGACACCACACTGCACAAACAAAAAGCGCTTTGTTGGTAAGACATTTGGAAAACCACAGCAGCAGGTGAAAATATGTTACTGTGGAGATTAATTACTTCTCATGCTTCCAGAAAGTCCATTAAGAAATCTAATCTAAAAAACAGGCTCTCCTACACACATTACTTGTCCATTAGTATTCTGAGAGCATTTAGCAATTAAGCATCACTGGTGATAGGATGTGCAATCCCTGTGAAGTAGTGGAAGAGAGATTTCCATAACATTTTCACATTGAGGGAGAAAAAGCATAGCAACAAGAGGTGTAGCAGCCAGCACTAATTTTGCACAGTCTGGCTGGGAGAGGTACATGGCAACAGCCTGAAAAAATTGAACCACTGTATCTAAATAATTTCTGAGTTTCATTTGGTTAGATTTTCTCTCTTCGTCACTTTTCTTTTCCATGATACTGATCTATATTTTTCACTATCTCTAGCCTTATCCTCTTTCTGCCATCATTTCTTCTGTCCTAAACTTCTTCTTTTAGTCTTTTTGGTGTATTTAATGGTACTATGTTGATCAGCATTTTTTTACATTGCTCATGTCTATTGTACAGTCATTTGCCATCGTTTGTGTTTGGAGGATTTTGTTCCTTTCTCCCTCTGGGACTTTAATCCTGAAATTTTTTTCTTTTTCCTACTCAAATTTATCTGAAGCACACTCCATGGGTGGTTTTTTAATCCTGTGATACATCAGAGCAGTACAGCGAGAACTTTTATCAGCAGAGAAAGGTAAAATAGTGTAGGAATGTATTTCTGGTTGAGAATTTTCCTTCAAAGTACTCTCTCTTGCTTCATCTCACTGTATTTTTGGCTCCATCCACCTCCTGTGCAGCATATATAAGCTTGTTTGATCTGACCCTTTTTTTCCAGGTCTTTATCTTTTTCTGGCATCTAACTTGATAACACTTCCCTGGCACCTCCCTAGCATAATTATACTTGACACAGTGCATTAAGGATTTTAATGTGGGGCAGCTGAGTCTCCACAGCTATYCATGATTTGACATCTCTTTGAAGCTTGTCAACAGGGCCACCACTTACGATGATGGTGGCGTTTGTGATGYGTATATAACAACTGTTCAGCAAAAACTGGAAAGTCATCTGCAAATTTCTTGCTGTCTATAGCAATCAAAATCTAAATGGGTTTTACGCAGTACATCCATATCATGGACTTGATTCAAAGATACCAAAATGAAAGTTTTGCATCCCACTCTTAATATCCATTGAGTATATCATCAGTGCTGAGGATTTTTTTTTTCACCCTTAATTTTCCCTCCTTTACCTGTTTCATTTTTAATTCTATGTTTGCCTGGTTCAAAAACATTGATATATTTCTTTAATTTCTGTCTTTTAGTCCATTTTCATTCCTTTCTATCCTCTGGTACCCCTGTTCACACACTGGTGATTTAATTGAAAATAAGACAAATGGAATTAAGAGGCAGAACTTATGTAGACTGAAGATATTCAGGTCTAGCCTTTACAATCCATTATTTCAGATGATCCAGAAATAATACAGTTTATCCTACTGCAGTATTTAGTGTGGATGAGATGGCCATCAATTCTTAGATAATTGCATTACTGAAAGGACAATAAGTATATGGAACAGGTTACAGGAGAGAATATTAAAGCAAGGTGAGATTAGTTATAGTATAATAGAACCATAGGTCTTAGAGATGGAAAACACCTGTATAATTCCCCAAGTCCCTCTACCTTGCCAAGCCTAGATTGCTTTCCACTAAAACACAATCTCAAATTCTTTGTTGAGTCTAACTTGAGGGGTGCTGGTGGGCATTCACCTCCTACTTTTCAGAGATTGCTCTTTACCCCTGGGGAGATTTCCTCTCCTTATTGCTTTTGATGAACTAAGCATGGGGTCAGACAGCCGCACTTTCTTGAACAGAAAAACTTGTATTGCATGCCATAGTCAAAATGATAGGCTCCAAACAGGAAAACTGAACAACAAGATGGTGAGTGTGAAAGGAAACCACATATAATGGCCTTGATTTGATTGCCCTGGCAAGGAGACCACTGCATTACAGCCTGCAAGCAGCAGACTGTGGAGTCAGCAGAAAGAGCTGTACAAGTTGCTGGAGGTCTTGAACAAGATGCAGCTTTCATCAGTAGTGACACACCAGTAGAAGTAAATGTGGCTGCATTTTCAGGGCTCAATTAGCATTAGGCATACTTAATAAGGTAGGAATGCTTTTGAGAATATGAGAGATGCTGAAACAGTAGAAACTCGGGAAAGAATCTGAAAGTTTTGCCTCCAGGTAAACTGAAAGGACTAGCTGGAAACAGAGGGATGGTCTAGAAAGCGAAATAAGCAGTACAGATAATACAGCATGTAACTCCTTGCCTGTAATTTACCTACAGGAGAAAACTTAGGCAAGCAGCTTGTTAAAATATGGTAAACCTTGTCCTTCAACTAGTGGAAAGGAGAAAATAACTGATTATTATTATAAGCTATACAATATTTTCCCTTCGAAAGGGTCCAGCAAGACTTTTTTTATATAGAAAAACGTCACGTATATTTTTAAAAAACACAAGGCCTTGTGCTGGAGTAATCTTGAAAGAAAGACTAGTAGAAAGAGGGATGAGGGCTGGAAGAAGGTTATAGTAGAGATATCTTATGATGAGTAGCATTCTACAGTCACTCCAGTGAATGTTTTGTGCTCAACTGGGTTTTCAGTACTGAAAGCACTTTGTGTGAGGCAAACACATCTTGACAATACAAACTGCACCCAAAAGACTGCTTCACTACCTGATCCAAGCAACCCAGAAAATTAGTTTTCAGACTATAAAACTACTAAATTTTAGATTGTAGTGTCCCACCTTGTGGTTTCATTCTGAAATCTCATTGTTTGCAATTAGATTGGTGCTTAGCCTTGGTGTCCAAGGGAGACACAATTGTGGAATTGCCAACAATGATTCATTTCCATTAATAGCTCATGTTAGAGACTTTAGTGGTACTTTACTTAGAGAAAGTCTATAACATTGTGTCTTTTCTTGGATATATTCAAAACCTGGGTGGACAAAGGCCAGAGCCACCGCTCTGGGCAATGGTCTGGGCAAGGAATTTGGGCAAGAGATCTCCAGAGTGATATCTCATCTCAGCCATTAAGTGAAGAACAGCATTTGCTTTCACTTGATGTTGTGTTTTGCGGGGATATCTCGACAAATTAATTATGGGGATTTACAATATTAGTGGGTAGTAGAGATAGAATAAGAATGCTTTGGCAACAGGCAAAGTTGCAGTTACTGCATTTAACTCTGGCAGGAGTGGGGAGGGAGGGTAATCTCTCAGAGAAAAATCAGGATCTCATAAATTAAGTTGCTGGTTGTGTTTTGTCAGCTTATAAATTTGTTTCAGAAAAGTAGGGGGGTTGTTTGTTAATTAACAGTGCAAATTCATTTATTTTTGTCATTATTATATGTTATTACTTATGTAAATGTTATTATTAACAATAATTGTTCATTCATCGCTATTACATTTAATAATAATTAATTACATTTGTACATAATGCATTTTATATATAATTATACCTATATTTTTATATATCTATAATTATACATAATAGATATTTATAAAATCCATTTATACCTAATGCATTTAATAAAAATTAAATAATGTTATTATGTGATTATTATTATTATTATGCCTAATTATTGTGTGTTGCTGGGACATTTTGCTTAGGTTTGCTTTCTAAACAGCATTCAGGTCAGCCAGAATATTCTTGAGTGGACTGTGTAGGAAATTCCCCATAATATGTTGGGGTTTATAATGAGATTTCTGTGATGTCATACTGCCATTCTACCTGACAAATAGTTGGCTTTTATTTAATGAATTGCATCCTAGCTACTGTTTTATGCAGAGAGCAGAACAATGTCTTTCCATGGAATATCTGCACTCAAAAAATATTTACCCTATGATATCTGTAAGGTAAATGTTATTTTATAAATTGGAATATTTGTCACTCCATGGAGTCGTTTGCCCTTTCCCAGAAATATTTATGCAGTACAATGAGAGTATTTACTCTTCAATTTAACCAGCAAATATTTGTAGGCCACCATCTTTTACGTTCACCACCTGCTCTCAAGGCATCCCACTGCCAAATTATTTTATTTCTCAGCTTCTTTTCATTTTTTATGGTGAGTTGTTTGCTTCAAGATTTTCTGTGTATTTTCCTGAACTCTCTTCTTCCTATTGATCAACACATTTCTGGGAAATCAGCACCAAGGAACAGGGTCAGGTTTCCATACGCCTGAGGCAGAGCGACAAGAGGATTGTAGAACCATAGAATCAAAGAATGGTTTGGGTTGGAAGGGACCTTAAAAATCATCCAGTGCCAAACCCCCTGTCATATGCAGAGACACCTTCCACTAGACCAGGCTCGTCAGAGTCCCATCCAACCTGTTCTTGAACACTTCCAGGAATGGGGAAGCCCCAAACTCTCTGGGAAACTTGTTCCGGTATCTCACCACCCTCACAGTAAAGAATTTCTTCCTAATATCTAATCTAACCCTACTCTCTTTCAGTTTGAGGCCGTTCCCCCTTGTGCTGTCACTATGTGCTCTTGTAAAAAGTCTCTCTCCATCTTTCTTGTAGGCTCCCTTCAGGTACTGGAAGGCTGCAATTAGGTCACCCCTAAGCCTTACCTCTCTTCTTTTGGGCCACTCATCTCTGCATTTGCAAAGCACAAACCCACAAGCCAGGGGTATTTTGTAGCACAGAACAGGCTTGGGTACAATTTGTTATCTGATATCCCCCAAGCGCCTTTCTGCACTAAGGGTTTGTAGGTTGTTCCTCCAACTGAATAGCTGTTAGAAATTATTTTCCTTTTCAAACAAATTTCCTTTAGTTTTCCTTTTTTTTTAATCTCTCATTTTATTACCCTCCTTCATGAAGAGTAGACCCTTATGGAATAAGTTGTCCTGCTTCATTAAGGATACTTACATTATTTTTTGTTTCAGCTATATTTTAAAAATAATGCCCTTTTAGTTCCTCTCAAATATTGTTACAGTTCTTATGTATTCCATTCACTTCCTAAAAAAATGCAGACAATACGACAAAAAATACTGGTGATCACAAAACCCCCAAAATTATACTTGATTCTTTTTATATTAAGTTAATGAAGAGATTAATATGCTTCCAGGCCCTAAATCCCTTAGTAGAGTCCATTTTTCCCACAAAAATGTTCTAAACCATCAAAAAAGGAGGTAATTTATATACTGAAGGATTCCTTTCACTTTGCATCAGAACAGTCATCTCTGTGCTGTTTTTTACTTTCTGTTTCCTTGGTAAGAAAGGAAACTCTCTTCTGCTCTGTACATTGTTGATCTGAGTCACATCTGAATGTTTCCATTGAATAGGCAGTGTTCTAAGTCTAAACCAATTCAAATTTAAACAGAAATGTCCTACATAAAACTCCATGCTTTCTATCAGTGTCTGACATTACATTTGTAACACAGTTGCCAATTCAGGAAATATTTGCCATGTGGATAAGAAATCCATTGATCACAGAAGTACTTGTGTGTGCAGGACAACAGTACGAGCTACACCTTTTCACAACTTTTTGGAAATATAATCTGACAAAGAACCAAGCCAAGGTGTTTTATACCCACTACTACTGCAGGCTGAGCACATTGGGGATGCTGTTGGATTTATCCTCTGTTCCCTGTTAGGGAGATGAACCTGGTCATGGGAGGTTGCAGGTCAGAACCAGGAGACAATTTGAGGCTGACTTCTGGAGAGAAACTCACCGTGGTGAATAAGGTGTGGCAGAGAAAGGAGACATCCATATGCCTGTCCACAGGCACCACAGCAATTGATGCTTCAGGTGTATAGGCGAAGGTGCATTTGGGAAGGCAGAAGAACAAAATTTCCTAATGTGATCAATTGGAGACATTGAAAGGAGGTGATCTGCAGCAATCTGAAAGCCTTTTCTCCTCTGAGTCGTCTGTGGTGGCTGGATGGACAGACACTGACCTATGCAGTTGACATGGGATGTGAGGCTACAAGGCAGACAGTAATTTCCTATGCAGCATTCCCAAAGGATGAATCATGGCCAAGCTACATGCACATTTAGCAGCTCTTGTTCCTTTACAGAAGAAAACAATTTCCAGAAAATATTGAATTTCTTTCCTTCTGTCCAAAGTATTCTTTTCTCTTTTTTCTTCTTATTTTCTTCTTTTTTTCCTTTTCTCTTTTCTTTTTCTCTAAAATTTAACCCAGATCCCACTGAACATAGTATGCATATATGCATAACAGATTAAAGGGTACCTCTGCCCCCCTGTTGCATCAGAGAGGTGTCTGCAGAAACACATTTCTTAGCTGACAAGCGCTCAAGAGGAAACTTCTGCTCTCCAAGAGAGGAGAAAGGAGAAGACAAGGCTGTGCTGTTTTGGATGGCTTTGTAGCATGCAGCAACTCATAGCCTTCACTGCAAGGGAGCCAGGCAGTCACTTGTGTTCTGTAGCTGGGAGGCATTTTTTATGAAAGCCACAACAGAGATTTCTCAGAAGTACTTTATACATCTTCCGCTTATGAAGTAAAATAGAAAAAAAAAACAACCTAGAATCGCAAATTGGCTAAAACATTGGCTCTCTAGAGCTAGAGAAAATGTGGCCACATCTCTGAGGAGCAATTCAACACAGACAGCATAGCCATTCTTTTCTGTCTCATGCAAATAGCATGGTTTTAACTCGACCCAACCAGTAAGATGGTGTGCAACAGCCTGGGAATCCTCTTTCACCTCGCTTTTCTATCCTGACTATTGACAAACATCTCAGTAGTTCTGGACTGAAGAAATACAAATATCTCAAAGTAACATTATCTAATTAAAATGTTCCTTTCTCAGAAATTCTCCTGGATTTTTTTTTTCCCTTTACTCCTAAGCATCCCTAACAAAGCTGAATCTCCTGACTGATTTGTGGTCATTTGCACTGGAAATCAAGCATCTTTTCTGGCTGGAGCTAAGTTTATTAAAAAAGATATATAAATAGCACACTCCAAAAAGGCTGCCGGATTTTTAGCAAAATACATTTGTATGGATTTCTTCCCAGAGTAGAAATTCTTCTTTTTGCAATTGTGTGCAATTTATGACCACTCAGAAAATATGAGCCATGTTCTCTCCTCTTTTATACAGCATAAGCTTCAGTGAAATCAAATTACACTGATGTAAAACCATTGTAAATGAGATCAGAATCACAGTCTGCCTCACCCAAGACAAAACTGTTTTGTGGCTAAATAATTTCATTTTGTGATTATCTTAATATTAGTGATGGGGTCCAAACGTGTTCTGTTAACTGCTTTATGAATAGAATTTCATTCTCTGAGGTCAGTGAAATACAAATGAAAAATATTCTATTATCAAAGCTGCCACAGCTTTTTGGGAAGTGTTTCCTTTTACACAAACTTCCTGTTCTTCCTAAAATCCAAACATTGACTTTTAGAGATTCTTTCACTGAAGGTATTGGATTTGGTTTGTTTAGGGGTTTTTTGGCTCTAGAAAGACAGATTCTTTACTTAGTTGGTTAATTATTTCAGAATATATTCACTGTTGTTGCTGTCTCCTAGCTAACATCTAAGTTTGTTTGATGAGGAAATTAGTTCATATCTATAGCTTGATTTGTTACTTTTATAATTAGCCAGCTAAACCAACAGTTTATAAAATTGTGTCAGCACAAAGAAAATCTACTTGGATCCAGAAGTACATGATGTACCTTGTGTTTGCAGAATATTAATTGTGACTGGAATAAATATTGATTATGCCCTTTGTAAAATGACCGATAAACATTTCAGTATTCTTTAAACACAAGCTGTTTGTTCCTGACAGATTGCTGTACTTTCCCTGAGGAAAAGTAGGGAAAATAAGTTTGAGAATGCTGCATTAGATGTGGGGAAGAATACTCAACAAATGATCTTGTTAACAGAAAATTGTACAACCTTTACACAATTTTAATTAGAGTCTAAATTTTATTCATTCCAAGTCTGCTTGTGTGAAAAAAAAAGAGCTGTACTGGAGGATGTTCCATAAACTCTAAGTTGAAGATCGGATACTGTTCTACAGGAATTATTGTATCACAAATTAATATAATGGTCAGATCTGGTCAGAACTGAGAAAACAACTCTTAATAACGTAACTTCTGCTTAAGTTCATAATGTTGAGAGAACTAAATAACACCTTGCCTTTTGTTCTGTCCTGATGTGAATATAAAAATAATATATCCCCAGTCTTCTCTAGAAGCTCATTATTCATCCAGGTTTTGGCTCCCGAAAATCACCAAATTCTGGACTTTTTGGTGCGGAGAAAGTCTTCCAGTAGAACGAAGATATTAGCTTGTTTCTAATACTTTACTTATCTTAAATCTTAATTTAGGATTTTATAAGTCCTCCTAACCTGCAAGGCTCCTCAGATCAATGTCACCAAGGTTCAAACCATTTTTCCTTCCTCTGATATGCTTCATAAGGATTATGGCATTAGAAAGGAAAAAAAATTACCTCTATTCTCAGTCCGTATTTTTGTCCATCTTTTAACATCCTCTGATTTAATTTGATTTTGAGATTGCGGTTACCTCCCTTGCTGGGTTCCCTTAAATAATCATAATTTTTCCTTTCCTTCCTCCATGTTCAGGTCTCAGCAGGCCCTCAAACTCATTTTATTCAGGCAGCTCATTCACTGTTTCCACCTCTAAGCATCTAGATTTTACTGCTAGTGTATTGGTTTTGCAGGGCCTGGTTTTCGGTAGCAGGGGGGCCACAGATGTGGCTTCTGTGAGAAGCTGCTAGAAGCTTCCACCATGTCCAGCAGAGACAATCTCCGATGGTTCTGAGGATGGATGTGCCACTGGCCAAGGCTGGGCCAATAAGAGATGAAGGTAACACCTCTGTGATAACATATTTAAGAAGAAATCACAACAAAGTTTGGGCGCAGTTGTAAATTTCCAGCTAGAGAAGAGTAGGAGTGAGAATATGTGAGAGAAACAACAACGGAGGCAGCAAGGTCAGTGCAGAAGGAGGGGGAGGAGGTGCTCCAGGCGCCAGAGCTGAGATGTCCCTGCAGCCCATGGTGAGGACCATGGTGAGGCAGTTGTTCCTCTGCAGCCCATGGGGGTCCATGGGGGATGCAGAGATCCACTCGCAGCCCGTGGGGGAGGTGCCCATGCCGGAGCGGGTGGATACCAGGACACTGTGATCCAGAGGCAGTCTCATGGAGATGGAGGCATTGCTTCCAGGCTGGAGCAGCCATCCTTGGAGGACTGCACCCCATGGAAGGGTGACCCGCAGYGCAGCAGGTTTGGGAGGACTGCTGCTCGTGAGAGTGGACCCACGCTGGAGAAGTTCATGGAGAACTGTCTCCCGTGGGAGGGACCCCATGGTGCCCCAGGGAAAAGACTCCTCTACCTGAGCAGCAGAAGAAAACCACGGGTAATGAACTGACCAAAACCCCCACCCCATCTCCCTGCGCTGTCGGTGGGAAGGAGGGAGGGGTTCTGGGGAGAAAAGGGTGGTTTTAAGGGCTTGTTTTTACTTCTCATTCTCCTACTCTGATCTTGTTAGTGATAAATTCACTTTATATCATTAAGTTGACCCTGTTTTGCCCTTGAAGTGTTTTCTCCTAGTCCTTACCTCAATTCACGAGCCCTTTGTTAAATTTTCTCTCCTCTGTCTAGCTGCAGACCAGAGGAGGATGAGTGAGTGAGGTTTGTTTCGTGGGTGTCTGGCGCTTGGCCAGCATCAAACCACGACAGTTGGTTGACAAGTTCCCTGCCTGAGCACACTTTATAGAGACATCAATGTACAGTAGCTCTTCAGGCCTCTCCAGTTTGTTTGCAGATGCCATTTCCAGGACTTTGGTTACAGTCCAACTTGCCATAACATGTCTTGGATTAAATACAGTCAGATAGCTTGAAAAGAAGAGGTTAATTGAGTATATATAATTGATTCTGTACTTATGTTCACAACTTGAGAGTGCTGGATCTAGATATAAAGACAAGTAATGATGTATTCCTGGCCACCTATCCACCTATCCTGGGGAAACCCTATAATGACCATTCAGTCCAGATTTTATTGATAGAAATTTCTTTTTTTTTTATATCCTTACTAAAAAAGTGGCACCAAACGGAAATCGATATTTTAATTAGTGGTGCTACTCCTCAGTGATTTTCTGATTCAATGAGGAAGGACAGTCCCTCAGATGTATGCTCAAGGATTACAGTGTGTGTTGCTTCTGTTAAACTCACTGCAAAGGGACAATTCTCCCCGCAGTAGCCTCTTTGGCTGAGGCTGCTCCCCTCACCGGACATGGTTTCTTTGTTAGCCAGACAACCCAGCCGACATTACATTATTTCTGTGAGTAACGATGTTTTCTTACTCTGTCATTCATAACCTAAGAGTCTGGGTAGCAGATTTACTGAACTCTGGATATATCAAACAAGACTAAGTTATTGCTTGCTCTTATTTTCACTCTCCAGAACATATCCTGTTTATCTGCAGAGACCTCCCACTTGGAATTTGCACACAAGTACCAAGCACAGGGAGCATTTGCATTTTAAGTGAGAAAAGACTCATAGCAAGGAGGTCATCCAATACATTCTGCTATGTGAGAGCGAGCAAACTCTATTTCACTTTGCACCATGAGATTCTGTTCCCTTGCACACAAATAAACTGTAGGCATGGTGCTTTCTAGACACAAACTACCAACTACTCTTCCAGTTGAACACAACCAGTTCTGGCATGGAAAACAGACATTTTGCTGCCTCTTGTCTCATAACAGCAGAATCAGGAGAACAAGAAAGCAAGTGACATGGAATAAATGAGAGTGAACTGCCTTTCATGTCTTGGAAGGTCCTTGTGGAAATCAGTCTTCAGAAGAAATGCTTGTAAAATGAAAAACCTTGTTGAGTATTTTGCTTCAAGGTTCGCTGTGCCTGGCTCTGAAGCCATTCTGGGCAGAGATGGGTAGAAGTCACTTAAATGTCCAATTGGATGAAAACTGACTTATAGCTTCAACTTAACATTTTTCCTCAGCATTCTCTTGTAACAGATGCCTCAAGCTGACCTCCATGGGCAGCTCTCTGTTAAGGCTGAGCACATGCACTGCAGCCCTTCCACCTGGCCCTCTCTTGCAGTACCAAATGTATTTGTCTGACTGGATGACTGAACAAATTAATCTATGAGAAAGGTAATATCTTATGAGAAACAGAGAATGTCTCAGAGGGGGACCAATAATTGGGACTACTGCATGCAGGAACTAAAGCACAGTCTGAAACTAATATTAAAAACCCAGCATTTTTTATCTGTCACTGACATTTAAATCAGAAAATCCAAAGTCTGTATAGTGTCCAGTGTGAAAACAGCAAGCTTAAAAATAACTTCAAGTGGCAGAATAGCCAATTAGCCTTTAATAATGCAAACTGAGCAAAGCACAAAATCCCTGTGTGTTTCCCTAGTGGAGCAGGCTGCGGCCACCTGGGGTAGTTTGCTGTTTTCAGTGATACCCAATGACCAATGTCTCAAAGGAAGATCAAATTTTCTGGAAGCTACTAATTACTCCTTGCTTGTCTGAGAACACAGCTGATACAGCTTCTGATCGGTTTATGCTTGAACTAGAAGCCCGTGAATGTTTTTCTTGCTTTGTGTAATTGCATTTTCTATTTATACTGAATACCTTTCTTTTTTAAAACAAAATCCAGTACTGATAATGGTTGTTTATTCTCATCTGGAGTTTACATGAAAAAAACTATAATCCCATTTTTCTTTAAAAACGATCCCAAACCAGCTGTGGTCCAGTTGCACCAGTACTGTGGGAAGGAGAAATTACAAGTAAGGGATTATTTTAACACACATGAATGAATTCTGAAAACCCCAACAGAGCTGTGAACAACTGCCCAAAATATTAAACTTACAGGAAGCCTGGTCATTCTCTGTTTGTTTTATTTGGAGGGTTTTTTCCCAGGGGCAGGAAATTAGTAGAAAAAATACCTGGTTGTAGAAAGCTTAGGTTAGAAGAGGGCAGTGCTCAAAATCTTTCTCTGCATTGCCACCTTAAGTGTGGCTTAGGTTAAAGCCAGCCCAGAAAACTTTCCTTCTTGGTTCCTGAATTCAATCCATTCTAGGATGAATATTATTAAAAAATATTATTGCTCTCAATTGATGTTAGCTCTCTCATATACAGAAAAATGAAAACATTTCAGGAAGATTTGTTTTTATGACTTCAGTTAATCTTTTCAAAACAAAATTAAAGACAATAGAACTGGAAAGGTAATTTGCTGCCATCTTCAGCTTACTGGTTGCTTAGTCCTTGGTTATTACATCTATAAATTGGAAATCTGGGTCCTCTCCTGCAAGTACTTTATCCAAGGTTCCTTGTGGCACTGAGGACTGTGGCAACCTGGCTTTTCCAAGGAAGGCAGCAAGTGAAAAAGGGGTCTTCTCATCATGGGAACTATTACTATCTGCCTTTTGTCCATTTATGCCGCAAGACACAATTGTTCTGTGGAACTCCTTTAGAGAGAAGGGGAGATTACCCCTCTGTAGGCTTTATCACATCCATATCTAACTTTAATATATAACAATTCCTAAAATGGAAAGACAGGAAGAGGGATATCAAGAGGTTCTTCTCTCCAATAAAAATGTTAACAAATATTCAAGGATGTTTTATATGTGTTCAGATGGGATTTGAGGCTGACCAACAGCTGATGACAGTATCAACTTTCAGCACCATAGCTCTGAAATTTTATTCTGTAGTATCGTTTTTGTGGGATGGGGAGAAAAAGAGAAAAGTGGAATAAAATATTAAAAATGTCTGGGAAAAACATCAAAGAGAAAGAAGAATTTGGCACTGAGATTCCTTCAATCATGGATCTAAATTATGTTGTGGGAGCTGCATGAAAGAGGGTTTAAGGGCTTTTTTAATTTAGATTTTTCACTGAAAAGCAAATTTTCTTTTCAAAGGTTAGAAATTGTTGCCTCAAAAAATATTTCTTACATCTCAAAATAACCAGATGGTACTTCTTCTGAATGCAAAAGAGCTACAGTGGTTTAAGTAGTCAAAAAGTCTTTAATGTTACCAAGGGAGTACCTCCTCTTTGGAACATAAAGTATATAAAAGGAGGATTCGGTTTTTTCTTCTGCCTAATAATTTAAACTATTCTGTTTAAAATTTCTGTTAAAAAATTTCTGTTTAAATTCTGTTAAAAATTTCTGAAGTGCAAAATATTTTTTCTATTCAGAATAGTCATGGAAAATTTCAGTCTTAAAATCAGAAGAAAATGGTGAGGTAGGTATAATGTGGTGTCTGGAATTCAGTCTTAAGTCTACAGAGGCCAGAGTATTAGAATAAATCATCTGCTGCAGTTTTTTTAAACTAAATGAAGAATGTACATTTTATGATGGGGAAATGTTGATTTATTTGTATAGTATTTTTTTGCTTTGCAGACATAATTTTCAGTTGTCTAAAGCCACTGCAAGACTTGACAACATCTAAGGAAAAAAACAAAAAACTTGGAAAAAATGAGGTAACCAAATAAAGTCTTTTTTTTTAACAAATGTCTCCAAACTTCATGTAGTAGTCCCAACTACCAGCCAGCTAGTAAACTTTTTTCTTTTTATACCCTTCCTCCTTAAAAAGTAGCAATGAATCTCAGTATTTTCCATACTGGCCACCAACTTAAAAGGGAATAAAACAGCACAGACAGACCAAGAAAGAGACAAGTAACTTGAGGATGTAAAAGGTAATGTGCCTCACTAGGGTCTGTTAGTGAAGGGGCACTCTTTCATTTCTGAATTCTATTTGAAATTATAAATCAAAGGTAGCTTAGCAAGGATCTAGAGAATCTGCAAACACTTCACAGTGTTTTTCAAAAGAGGTATTAGCAAAAAAATTAAATAAAATTTTTGTATCATTTCAGCCTCAACATAGAGAATAAAACTAGTCATTTCCATACACTGGCACAACAGGCATGCAAATTTATGGAAGTTTATGTATAAATATGCATATGAATAACACATAGAGAACCTTCATCCGATGGCAAAAAGAAGAAACATCTGAGATGTTTGTTAAATATTCTGTGTTGATTCATCTGTGCTGCATTCACTGTCAAACACAAAACAGTCACTGCTTTAATAAACTGCAGTGAAAGGAAAGACAATTGTGGAAGGTTTTCAAAAGGGAAGAATGGCCTCCAGAAAGGAGTAGGAAGAAATGCTGGAACTGCTGGGTGGTACAAGATACTGCCACACAAGAATCATAAAAAAAGGGCATTCAAGCTATGAAATAAAAACGGTACAAGAAGGCCACAGAATAGGCATGGTTTCTAAAAGTGGCCATAAGGCTAGAATTCATCTTTAATGTGCTAAATGCAGGAAAATTCTTCAAAATAAAGGTGTTGTGTTTACAGATGGGAAGCACCCATGCTTGGGTAAAGTGTTCTTTTCAACTTCTGAGTCATTAAAATCAAAGAATACGTTTATTTTTCCCTCCCAGACTACTGAGCAATGATATTAAATTTGGAGGTTTAAAATTTTTTTCCTATATTCTTAGTTCCCTACCTCCAATCTCTTCTTAATATACACTGCTTTCCCTGTTCCTCTGCTGTACTTTCTTCCTTCTTTTCAATTCCCTCCTCTCCCTTTTCATCCCTCAATGCAGCCTTTGCTAGATGTCATACCAAAGGCACCAGGCCCTTTCTCTCTGCTTTTTGCATTTTGTTCAGTTCTGTGCAGCTCTTTTGTTTCACAGACCACAGCACATGTTGTGTTTGTACTTTGCTAAATCCACAGGACTTCTGATTCAGTTGAGCTCCCTGATATTTGAATGTGAATAATAGATAGTGGTATAGAGGCTGGAAGTGCCAGCTTCAATTCGTGTGCAGAGAGGCAGAATCAAAAGTAAATGTCTCAAATCTGAATGAGCACAAGCTCTGAGTTCCTCCCTGCTCCAGCTGGAAGATTTCTGTGGAGCAGAACATGGGAGACAGCAGCATCTTCCCTTTCCCCACACCATATTTACAAGAGTGGGCAGTATTAGTCCTGGTCAGTGGTCACCCTAGCTTTCTGTTTTTCTTTTCCCTTCACTTTACTTTATTTGATAAATGATTACTTTTTGACCAGAGGCAGTCATTTCTATAAGAGTGAAGACAGCAGACAAAAAGTCAGGAGCTAAGTGTCCTGCTGCTTTCCCTCTATGCCTCCCCCTCTCTCAGCAGCCACCTTTAGATGCCACTGGTTCTTGCTTCCAGCTGAGATTCATAGGATCTGCTAATTAATGCTGGCTAAGTCTTACTAACAGATAGTTGATAATCCACAAGCATAAGAATATGCATTATCATCAGTATTACTGAAAATACAGCTTCCATTATTTGTATAAATGTTTTTCTTTGCAAACTCCACGCTGTAATTTATGATGAAGTTAATCATAAATTATGACTTAAATTATTCACACGATTGTTAAAGAAATGCACAGTAGAAGCATCCTGCAAATAGGATTAACATACAGGTTTGAAAGTTTCATGAGGCTCAAGGAACAGGATAACCTAGTAGTATTTAATGGTTTAGCAGAAGTCAAAGATCTTTCTCCACCATCTCATCTTTTTCCTTCCCCCAGAAAAAATGCCCAACAAAACCACCAACAAACCCAAAACCATAGATGACAGAAGAGATAAGTGATGAGGAATTAATAGAGTTCTCTTGACCCTGGGGCCAACTCCACCTAGGAGAGATCAGATTCAGAATTATCTTTCCGGGGTTGTATTTAATATCAGAATTTTATTTTTTATGAAATAGATTACATACAGATGTCAACATTCTCATCACCATATGAAGCACGTAGAACTAAAGTAAGAAAATATGAAGCATCTTTGAAATTAATTCAATATGGAATTCTTTTGTTATTACAGTCACACATATATGTTTATCATATGTGTATATATATATATATGCATTTATCAGACAGGATGAAGCAGCCAGTTGGAATGAATAACAAGAAGCTGATTTGTTCCATAGGGGAATGTCTCTAAACCCAAAAGTATTCTGCATATTCAAGGCAAGGACAGGGTAGAAACTAACAGAAAACTTATCTTTAAATTGTACTGAGGCAAGCCTACCTTTGGCAATAAAATAGTTCAGAGCTGATTTTTGAATTCTCCTGAAACAGATAACCAGCAGACTCCCAGCCTCTTTTACAAATATTCAAGATTTTTACACTGCTTTGTTTAGCTGCATCCCAACTCTTTTAGATTCAGTTTCAGGATGATTTTAATTYGATAACTGCAGAAGCAACAACACTGATGTAGGTATGTCTGGTAGAAATTTATTTCACAGTTATGGTGAAGACTTATTTCCAAGAATCATGGATTCAGTCAGGATACAAAAATAAACATATTACATATTTTTTTAATCAAACCTAGGTGACATAAATCAAATGCAAGATTATGGTTGTGGAACCATCACASTGAAATATATGTAAATGACTTTAAGAAGTCTAGTTAAAAAAGTAGAAAAGGTTTATGACAAATAATTAAAAACTGAAACCAACAAAAACAAACAGAGGAAAAAAACCACACAACCTGGAACAATACAGGTTTGAACAACACATGTAACATTGAGTAAATTCTAATACTTTTAGGGGTTTTTGTAGCCTAATCTAAAATGTAAAGAAATATCCTGGGTTTGTTTAGAGGAACTCAGTCCAGAGAACTTAAGACTAATGAAATTTGCAAAACCATTTGGACTAATCAAGGTCTGCTTTCTTCAAGTATGTGTGAAATAATAACAAACAATCAAAAAATAGTAAGAATAAGAATATAAATCCCAGACAGAAAAACAGCCATCATACTAACCTAACCCTAGGAAAGCTGGTTGTTAATAATGTCAAAAAGAAAATGTGGCAGAGATGGCAAGGTAGAAACTTCACAGGAAGTATGGTGGGAAGGCAAAGATTCCACCTGGCTCGGTCTAGGAAGGATCTGCATGACTGTGGTGGGTTGTTAATGTGGATTTGTTTAGAATGGTCTCAATATCTGTGCACCTCTGCCATGGAAATGACTCCTGTAGACTTAAAAACACCATTCTTGTTCTCTACTGAAGTCTGTTTCTACCAACATGGGATCCCAAAAGAGAGCATGTTGGTGCTGGCTGGTTAATGCCAGCTCCACATAGACATCAGCGTGGGGTAGATCATTTGGATGTTGTCTTTGCAGGTTATATTTTTAAACCTCTTCCAGGTCACGAGATTCTGGATTTTCACGAGAATGAGAGGGAAGATGCTTGTGCCGGGAGAGGGTGATGTAATCATTTTGATAGAGCGATTGCATTGTGCAAGGTAGTCAGGCAGTGTCTTCAACAGGACTGCAGAATGAACAGTGGGAACTGCTTGCATCAATAGAGCAGCCAAATCTGTCATTTGGTCTGTATGAATATCCATAGGTTGTCCAGGCTAAGGGAGGGACTCTTTAAATGCTGGGATGTACATAAATGTTCACCTTAATTAAGCATGCATAGGTTTAATAGTTGACATTCTGAGTTGTATGCCATGGCTCTAATTTAGCTTAAAAACACTCATATAGATGGCCTTGGGAGCTGCATTAGACCATCTGTATGACTGCCGCGATTTGCATATTCTATTACATATGTTTTCCCTACATATGTGCATTTAAACAAATTTTGGAAAAATACTTTCATATACTTTGTGACATCAGTACTGAAGAATAATAGGCAGAATTTAAATGCCAAAACAGAGCATGAAAAATTTGATCTGCCTCAAGGGTGTATCTTTGAAGGTGTCAGAGACATTAAAATCAAAGAAAATAGAAAAAGTGATACACCAGATGCACACATCTGCATGCATTCAAACCAAATCCCCAGTCCCCAAACCTGTCAAGCACAGCTTGTGGAAGGAAAGAGAGATTATTTATTTATTTAATCATCTATCTATGTATAGAAAACAAGAGTGGAAAGGACTCTGGGGGAAGCTTCTTGTGGTTGAAGTATGTTCTACTTTTCATTACCATGCCCCCATCTAATTCCTTCCTGTTTCCTGTAAGCCTTTTTCTACATGGCTGTAGTTCACAAGTTCTTGTGGCTCCAGCTGTTTCCCAGATAACAGGGATTTCAAAGTGGCACCACACTCTGCATGAGGAGTGTCATGGGTAATAGGTGAGATTGATGGAATTTGGGAGAAGGGAAATGTATCTTTATGTATTGCCTTAATATTATTATTATTATTACTTTTTTCCTTACTTTTAGCTTGTTAGGTAATAAACACATTCTACTAATTCAAGTTTGTGCCTGTTTTTGTCATGTATCTTTGATTTCTTCTCTGAAGAATATATTCGTGGGGTTGTCTGGGGTTTATCCAGGCAAACCTACGACATGGTTTAGTCCTACTTTTATTCATGATACACAAATGATTCAGTATCCCGTAGAAAATACTTTTCTTCAGCCAAAGTCATAGGCTAGATAGGAACATAGGAACTAGGGACAGGCTGGGGGAGGCAAGCTCGAAGTGGGAATTCTGGCTGTTCTTAGTGTAATAGTAGCCTCACTTGGGAAGTGCTATCTTTTAAGCATTGCACTGATATTGCATAATGCCTGTGTCAACACAGCATCCATCAAGGAAAGCCGTGGGGTATAGACGAAAGTCCTGATGGCTTTTTTGTACTACTGCAAAAAACAGTGCTGGTTTCTCTTCCTGTGGGGACAGTTTCACACCAGGCATTGCAGAAGGAGCAACTGGCGCTTGTTCCATTATGCAACAGTACATCTGAGTATGTACGCAGCCAAGAGCTGAGCTAGGGATCTATAGGCAAGAGAAAGGGCCATTTTAGGAAATCATACCGGCAGACTGCTAAAGAATGCCCTGACTATTACGTAGTCTAATTTATTTATATGGTTATGTTTCRTTATAGTGTTTCTTTGCAAGATTTTTTTGTTAGCATCAAAAATGTCAAATCATTACCCTTTTGCCTTTTCTAGGAAGTAACAAGCATTTCTGTGTGTGTAGGGAAAATCAGGTGCTTTTTAGTCTTATTATTATTATTCAGTTTCTCTGGTCTTATTTATCACCTAATTCCACTCCATGGCAGCATCTATTGCAATTCATACAGGATATTCAGAGGACATGGAACATTTATACTCTCTTCCATCCTGTACATGTTAGGACTGAAGATGTGTTAAAAACTTTAGAGTTGCTTAGGTAGGGGAACTGGCTCTTTCCCTGTGATACTCTGTGAGGCCAGCTACTGGCAGAAGACTTGAAATTTTAATATCTAATTCCTCACTCAAATAATAAAATATAATTAACTGGACTATGTGTGCTTAATAAATTCTATTAATTATTTAATCAATAGGCATTTTTTATTAAATACTGAAAATCATTAAATAAACACTGTCAAGAAATTTAGATATTTTTATTACTGATGCTTTTGCCTGTTTCAGACCTCCCAACTTCAGTAAGTCATTGAATGTCTTTCTAAATTTCTTTCTATTTTGTTCCTACAAAATCGTTTCGAAAGGAGCTTTGTTTCTTGCCTGCAGGACGGAGGACACACAAAAGTTAAGATTCTCCCCTTGGTATCACTCTAGATATTCCCACAAGATTGACAGGGAACAACCATTTCCCTACACAGTCAGAAGAAAATATTTGTGGTCATAGGGATCTTCATAACTCTCTGTCCCCACCCAAAGTAAAATGGAGCCTGTCTCTGCTTAGGGAAAATCTTTGTTGAAGGTAGTCCACTATCACTGTGGAAATGTACATACAGATGTATAACAATATATAATTATATATATTTACACACTTTTAATAGTTGCATATTATAAAATGTCTATAAATACACAAACACAGCAGTGCATTCCATTTTTAAATTAAACCTCTGGCAGTGTGGAGTTTAGTCGCTATTCTTTCAGGAAATCACACACAGTGCTGAGATGGCTCTTCCAGCACAGGATGAGCTCTCCTGCTGAGTGCCCCTCCCCTCAGCTTTCCATGCCTGAGCAGACCTATCCAGCACTGAGATCATTTCACCCACTGGCACCTCTGAAATCCTGACAATCAATGTTCTTTAAAAATTAATATACAAGTTTCAAGCCAAAATGTCTTGGCTGCCTCTGTGTGCTGTAATGTTAAGCACAAAAATCAAGCAATGGTTTTATGCTTACACACAGAGCAGCCATAAACAAAATGCAGCCCAAGCCACAGAGCTGAACTGCTTGCTTTAGACAACTAGGGGAGTTACAGGCAGCTTACGTCAGCGACTCACAGTGCTGGATCACAACCTGAGCATTGCCTCGACTCTCAGAGTCAAAACCTTCCTTCAGAAGCACATGAAGTAATGGAAAGTTACACTATGTTCTAAGGAAGGCCTTCATCTCCTGGTCTGTTTTAGACCAGCCATACAAGAAATACAAACTTCACATTTGTACAAAAACCAGAGGTGTTAGAAGTTTCTAAAGTGAATATTCTTCATCAGCAAAATTGCATTGCTATCTCTGAACTCCATCCAGGCCAGCACTAGGGCATGCTAATAATAAGGAGATTAGGAAAGAGGATATATGAAAAAGTGGATTAGAGATGCTGGCTCAGTTGTATTGAATGAATGAAAGAGTAGCAAGAAGCAGAGCTCAGAAACTCTTCAAGAGCAGCCACCCAGTGTTGAGAGAATGTGTCACATCTGGTACTCCAAGAGGCAAGAGGGAGAAGGTTTACAGAGATTAGAGAGAGACAGCAGAGGAAAAGTGGGAAGAGACTCCAGGAACTGAAGCATGATGCAACAACCCCAACACAAATCCCACTGATCTGGAATTTGTGTAGCGGGCAGAATAGCACATGGCACTGAATATCACTGTCATGGCCAGCAGCTGTCCTGCTGGGCAGCTGTAGCTGGGAGCTGAAGCAGGAGAATTAAAAAGCAAGGATACTCCTTGCTAGCAGGACAGAAATACTGTGGAGGCAGTGAACTCAAGTGTATGTTTACTCAAAGACATCTGAACATATTAGAGTATTCTACAGATGAGACTGACTTGATCCATTGCCCACGTTCAGCCCAAACTGTAGTTGTGATTTAGAACATTTCCAAGGGATTCCCACTACGAGGACCTGATGGAAGCCAGGGAGGGCAGACAGGTGTTAACTTACTGAAACTCTCTTGATTAAAACAGCCCCTTGTTAAATGAAAGCACAAAGATCTGAGCAGAAGTCTGGATAGTGCAATGTCCCATGCAGTGGGAGGAAGTAGAATAATAGATCAACAAATGAGTCCTATGAGGTGCATCATTTAATAAGATGAAAAAAGAATTCTTATAAAATAACTCGTCTCAGATACTCCTGGGATAAATCAATTTAAACTTTTTACACTGCTCAGAGTAGAGCTACAGAATTAATGTCCTGTGTAGCAGCCAATCTAATCTTCTTTTTTGTAGTGCACTGTGAAAAACCTTTTACCCTACCTGTAATACTTACTGGCCTGTTTCTATTTCTTGCCATGATGTCAGTGTCAGCAGGCAAGTGTAGTCTACCGTTTAGCAATAGGAGAATATTTTCACCCATTTCAGAAAATACAGCTTCACATGCAGGCCCTCAAATGGGATTTGGTGTGGGGTTTTTTGATGGATGATCAGCAAACCAAAAGTCCACAGTAAACAGACAACTAGAGGAAAAACACAATCCAGTCATTTCAGGAAACTGCAAGCTCTTAAATAATGGACACTGTTAGAGGATAGCAAAATCATGTACCTCACTACTTCTGTTAATATCCATGACAGTTCACTCTAGTTTTGTTAACACCCACTGCGTTGCTTACACTTCTGGTGGCATTACCCCAAATTTTTATCCAAGCCAATTCCAGCATGTTGCAAAATTTGGCATGTGTTGGACAGCACTAGCAACGCCGGTGGCCAGAGCCACAGCAGGAGTGGCATTGGCAGCAGGAAGCTGCACCACCCTTGTTAAGCAACTGGTGGGGTGCACATCTCATGCAAGGGACAGCATGATGCATGTGCTGTGCCAGCAGGCAGTCGGCAAAGGAACACAAAGACTACTCAGGTGGATGCTTTGGAGTGCTTGGGAGAGTCAGTACTCAGCGTGCCCACCTGCAACATCAGCTGGGGGCCAGGGAAGGCTTTCTGGGCCAGGGATGTGGTTTTTTAAGACTTTCTGGCCTGAAATTGTGGGTTTTCAAAACAGGTGCACCAATCATGGAAAATACCTGGAATTTTTAATGGGCTTCTGAAAGAGAGTTATTAGCTCAGAGGTGAGATTCCTAGGCTGGGGCTTGTTTGCTCTTTTCAATTGATACAGAATGATGTTCCCTTAGATAAACTGCATGCAATTTAATGCAAAGAACACCTGCTGCCACATTGTAAAATCTCTAAGGATGGCCTGAAATCATGATGCTTTGTCTCTGCCACTTCTCTTTTCCCTTGGGAAGGTATTTTGGGTAAATAAATGAGAAGAGTTCATTAGCATGCACAGGCTAAATAATTGTTAAGAAAATACTCAAGGGCTGTGATTTATGATAATTTTCATTGGAACAGCCTAGGGAACCTAATATATAAATCTTCCAGATTGGGCAGCTCACTTTCTTTGGGCTCAGGCAGATTAAAAGATAACAGTACTAATACCAAAACAAGGTAATGTCGTAACAGTTTTTGCCAAGATGTCGTTAGCTAATCTGAACACCTAGGTATGTCCAGATTTATGCCACTGCTTTACAACAGAGAAGCAAGAAAAAAGACAGATGCTTTTTGCTAAAAATACAGCAATATTCAACGAATGTTTCTCTAGGATATACTGCAATATGCCAAAAGAAAAAGTTCTGGGGACAGGACCACGTTTGCACATTACAGATCTGTTTAAAAGGGGATCACAGTGACCCTCCCGTAAACTAAACCAGGTTAATTTTGTATATATAAAATAGCATATGTTCAAGTCATCTCCCCAGAGAGCTTTCCCCACCCAGTTCAGACACAGATAGCACTCAAGAGCACCTCTTCCATTCTCAGAGCTATTGAGAGATGTTTCCTTATGAAAGTTCATTAGAAAGAGATAGTGTATTATTTCCCTCTTTCAAGACTGCTAGAATTGGTAAACTTCATAAGACCTGTTATCCTTTTCTCATGCAACTGCATTCCTTTTACAAACTCTGCAGCTTTTTAGCCAGAAAATAACAGCCAGTTATTAAAGTTAGAAACATTTTGAAACATAACATGGACACGTAATTTATTTGCTGAAAAAATGTAATGAAGTGTGATGCATGTATTGGGGAAATATTATAAAATTACCAGCCAATACAGGAAAGCACCTGTGTCACACAAGATAAACCTAAGGCCCTCAGGAAATTCATATGACCGTTTTGGTTAACTTAGTTTCTTTTTCCACCTTGGACACAGGGAACTTTTTTCATTCTTGTCTTAAAAAGGAGACCCCTTTAATTTACACCTCAGTTCACTATCTAATGGCCATAGATAGAACTATGAGTTTCTTGATTTCCCCACAGCACCACACTACTCTTGCAGGTAACTTCTGGTGCTCAGTTTCAAGTGGAAGAGCTGATGAAAATCTAACATGCATTTATCTGGCAAATTTACACATCCCGTGTGCCTCCATATTGATGCTAAAAATCAGATGGTATTTTTCCCTGGTTGTTCCTACTGCAGAAATTCATTTCTACTTAAAACAGAAGACAGAGGTACATTGAACAGATCTTATGTCCAAATTCTCAACCCCCCAAGCAAAGACATATAAAAACATAAAAGCTTCTGGATCTTCTTTCATCTACATATTTCATTTCTTCAGTCAAACATACCAAGCTGTTCAAACCTTCTCTATGACTTTGCCTGACTAATATATGACTCTGTAGGGTTTGGGGTTTTTGTTTTCTGTTTTCTTCTTGCCTTGATATTAAAGTGCCTTCAAAAGAAGAAAGATCTGTGAGACTGCTAATTTGACAGTTGACAAACACAACTGCACCATCAATCTTCTTCTCCAAAAATAAGCAGACTCTAAACTTAAGATTTTGAAATTAAGAACATACTTGCCCCTCCTTCAGTAAAGAACAAAAAATTACAGACCAGAATGGGTTGAGGATACACAATGTTACCTGCAGCACGATCCAGTTAAAGTGCTGTAATGCAAACCCAAAGAGAACATTAACTTGTTTGTTCCTTTCTCAGTTTGTTCTCAAGGGGCACTTAATGCAGGGTGCAGCACATTTCTGAGATAGAAAAAGCTCTCTCTGAAGCATATTTCAGTGTGGCCATTGAGATCAGATCCTGGAAGCAGGTGACAGGGCAGCCACAGAAAATTGTCTTTAGTTGAAATTAACATCTACAGTCCCCTGCCTGGCCATCAACACAATCTCTACCCATTTTCTTCTGCAGCCTCGATAATTCTCCACATATTTCACAGAATGGGTCCGGTTGAAAGGGACCACAGTGGATCCTCTAGTCCAACCTCGCTGCCCGAGCAAGGTCATCCCAGAGCACATGGCACAGGACTGCATCCAGGTGGTTCTTGAATATCTCCAGTGAGGGAGACTCCACAACCTCTCTCGGCAACCTGTTCCAGCACTCAGTCACCCACATAGTAAAAAAGTTCTTCCTCATAGTGAGGTATGCCTGTGCGTCAGTGTCGGCCCATTGCCTCTCATCCTGTTGCTCAGCACTGACCATTGTTCTGGTTATAGTTTTGGTTTTCCATCCATTTTACGCTCACTCAATAAAACTTTCATCAAAACCATATTTCTGTCTCTTATGTCATGTGAGATTTGCTTAAAGCTTTAAGACACACGTCACACTGCTTCTTCTTTCCCACCTACAAGTCTTGTAACCACATTGCAGAAGAAAATGAGATTGGTTTGACATGATTTGCTCTCAACAATTCCATGAATAGTTTCCTGCTAGCTCTCATAAATCCCTATCTGATTTAACTTAAATTGTGCCTGTTTTACACTAATTAATCTCGAATTTCCCCAAAATTCCTCTTCTCTTATTTCTTCCACTTATGCTGTTCCCTGACCCACTGTAAAACTAAGTGTTTGCTTTATACCAGCATATCACATTTTTGTTTCTTTAGGGAAGAGTAATGCCTGCAGACTTGTTATTCACCATCCACTACAACAAGGGGAACAAACTGAATCTACCAGGTTGGTTTAAGCAGCCTAACAAATAGGCACTTCTTTGCAGACTGGGTGCAGAATTCTCTGCCGGGGGAGGTTGTGAAGGCAAACAGCAACAGTAGGTCTAAAAAAGATCTGGAAATATTCACAGGCATTGGCTTTACACACAGAGAGGCAAAGTGAAGAGTCAAACAATTGTTGGGAGCATCCCCAGGAAGAAAAGAATAAAAAAGAAATGTATATGAAATTTGTAAATGAAAGGAAAGCATCTCTAACATCCCCAGCACAACAGTTCATGCTGCTGCTGAAGCATGAGTGGGAAAAGAATGGAGCAAAATTGAAATTCCCTTTTGCTTCATTTTTTGTGTTCTCATTATGAAAAATACCTACAGTATAACCAAACCTCCAGCTTTCCTAAAAGCAGCAGCTATCTTGAGACTGAAAACACAGAGCAGATATCCAGCAATGGGAGATGAATTTCTTCTGTCCAGAAGTCCAGGCTGTGGCTTTTGCATACATGGTGTGTCCGTACAGCACAGTTGTCCTGTTTTGAAGTGCTGGGACCCAAAAACAGGTGCTAATTCTATGGGCACTGTGAGTCTGCTCTGGTGAGAGGAGAGTGCTAAGCTGAACCATATCCACCTTCCAATGCCCTCCTTTTAATTAGAGAGACCACACCTGTTAACCATGGGCAGATATTGCACACACCTGCTCAAGGTGGTGAGCTGCTGAAACGAGTCTGCTCTGTCATTTATCTTCTGTGGGTTTCAGCTGCGACTCCTGTGTTTGCTGAGGTACAGCAGGATGTTCAGTACAGAACAAAGCATAAAGCTGAAGAGTTGCCCTCACTTCTAAATTGGTTGCATGCAGCATTCAGGCACCTCAATCTGTTAATTGCTATGTCTGGAAAGCCTTGGCATACATATTCATCACCTGCAATTGTCATGCTGCCAGCTTTTGCAATTTTAATCACCACCTTCATGGTTTCTGGCATTTTTCTTGAAGTCAAACCCCTCAGAATTGTTTGGTTTTCTGACAGTCTCAGTTTTGCTTCTTTTTAGAAAAGAAAGTCTAAATTTAAAGTCCTGTGATTTCAAAGAAAAAACTGAAATGTCAATATCTGGGGAGGAAATGAAGATTTTGGAGAAGAGTTGTAAGAATAAATGGTTTCTAATGTATAACTTCAAGGAAGTTAAAGTTCACTTCAATTAAAAAAAATTGGGGGAATGAGATTATATAGGAAAAAGAAGGTGAGATGTTGCAGTCAATATGATAACTAGTTGCATAAGGTATTATAATAAATGGTGATCAAACTAGCCAAGAAGGCTCCTGGAGGATGGACTTAGAAGAAGAATTTAGTCCCAGTTGTAACAGAATGAACATTATTAAGAGCTTTATGCCTGCTAGAGCATCAGGGCTGGCTGACTGCAGAGACTATGGAAATCTCTTTTGCCAGCTGTCTGTAAATTATCAGATTAGACAAACAGCTGTGAAAGAGCCTCACAGTTGCTTCATCTGGCTTTAGACCATCCACGAAGCCTCTTTCACAATTTTGCTTCTGTAATTCAACACATCTTGTTGAAGCAGCAGCAGGATGATGATGATGCACAGCAACTTCTGTTCATAGAGAGCAGCAAAGGCAACACTACTGTTTTGCATCATATCATCTTTGCCAGAGAGGAAGATAAAAAATGCTGGCAACATTTGGGAAGAAATTTTTTTCTCCAAAGATTTCCTCTGTGTTGAAGAGAAAGTGCTATGGATCAAGGCAAAGGTATGTTTCAGTACTTCATTATCCTCACAACTGCATGACATTGCTACAAGCACCCTTACAGCAAAGCCATGTCAAAGTGAGCTACAGATCACCGGTGCAGGGCTACTCCTTCATCCCATCCTCTGTTCCTCAGCTGGCTTTAGGCACATTCTCTAAGGAGAGACCTCTTGGCCCTGTACTACGTACTCCTGCTATTCTGCTAGCAAGGAGTAAGGATTTGAAAGCAATCCCGGTTATCAAAGAAGCAGTTATATTTCCTACTTTGGACCTTAGACTTTAGAAATTAATTCAGACTAATTTCTCACAGTTAGAGACTTGGGAGCCAATTTCTTTTCAAAAAGTCTCTCTCTTCCTTAAGTGTTTATCAACCCATCAAAACTCTATGTACATGATTTGTTTATTCCAAAATCCTAAACAATTTCAATTTAGAGTTATACAACCCACAAACACATGTATTTTCCTGCCCAATAAAGTTTGAAGATATTAAAAATAATTATGAAATAACTGTCCAAGAGACAAAGAGTGTTTAGGGCATTTCACTGATTTGAGTCTAATTAAAGTCAACAATTGCCAGGAGCAAGAAGTGTCTGAGTTCCCTTTGACTGTTAGGACAAGCTTGTTGCTGATTTGTCTTTATCCTTTACAAAAATACAGACACATCACATAATCCTTCAGCTTTTTAGCATCCTTAGGAAAGAGGATGGGAACTGGATAGTCTTGAGGCGGTTCCCCACACATTACTGAGCTCATCCGCTCAGAAAAAAAAGATCAGTGCATAACAAACACAGGTGTATCAATAAGTACTGACTTCAACAGCAAACAAACCTGGAGCATCCTTCTCCAGAAGTGTACCACTATCATCCTAAAATGCAGAATCCTTTAGCTGCAGAGGAAGCTTTTTACAGAAAGGTAAATAAAGAAGGAAAATCTTAATTTATATCTTATTTCATTGGAGTTTGCCTTGCTTCTAGTTGTGTTGTACCTGCCCAGCAGAAGGAGTTCTGAATTAATCAATTAATCAATGCAGCCCTACTTTACTATGAGTAACTTCAATTTAAATTAGAGTTTTGGATATCCATAATTAATAATCAAGAGATACTGCTGCTGCTGCTTGAGATATTTCACGGAACTGCAGGAATCACTAATGTGTTTGATTCTGTTCCATTTAGGTTAATCTGAGGTCTATTGCTGACCTCTGTGTGTTCAGTACTACCTTTAAGTATAATCCCACTCATTATTAGTGCTAATGACTACAGCTCCCTCGATTGCCTCATTTCAGTAGTTTCTGTCAGCCCAATATTTCCTGCCTGGCACCCAAAACAGTAACCTATTTTAAGTGAGCCTTGGAAGTTCTGACTTTCTCCCAGTTCTTACTTATTTAATCATGTGGATAAAAATCAGAGATCTGTATCTTGTTGCCCCGCGAATGGAGGCAGGCGCCCTGGATCCAAGACGACAGCACGGCGACCCAGCCTCTCCCGGGTCACTCGGGCCAAAGACACACTACACCACTATGGTGGATGGACGAAAATGGCGTTTATTATCTTATCTCCTGGGTTTAAATAGTGATGGGCTTTACTACGTCAGGAAAAGGGGACTGTGGGATAGCTGGAGTTAGTAAGGAGTGGAAAACTACTGGGTTTTAGGAGGAGGCACATGCATACTTCGGGTGATTGCTTATCTCTTGGGAGGGTTAGGGTTGGGGAGAAGTTTCGGCTCTGCTATTGCCTTCCCGTCACACCCCGTGATCTTCCGTTCRCCTGTCCCTGCCTGTCACATCTCCCCCCTCCCTTTTCCAAAAATGGATGAGGTAGTTATGGGTATAAGCACCGAAAGAGGTATGAGGTAGTGACTTGATGGGGGAAAAGGGGTTTTGGTACACCTGAGATCTCGCAAGGCAAGCTTACAGCATTTGTTGTCGGCTTACAAAGAAAATGTTGGCCCGCTCTAAACGGGTTTGGACAAAAGAGACTAGTTTGTTCAGCAGGCATGGTCCAAAGGTGAGAGTTAAAAGCAGCATTGCCAATGGACCTACTAGGCTAGAAATTAGGGTGGTGAGCCATGGTGACTGGTTGAACCAGGACTCGAACCAAGTTTGTTGAGCTTCCTTGTCTTTCTGTCTCTGAGCTAGTCTATCTCGGAGTTCTACCATGGAATCTCTGACAACTCCTGTATGATCTGCATAAAAGCAGCATTC
>JACAXG010000009.1:81753-103993 GCA_018881555.1 Amblyornis subalaris | reverse complement strand
CTTCGGGTGATTGCTTATCTCTTGGGAGGGTTAGGGTTGGGGAGAAGTTTCGGCTCTGCTATTGCCTTCCCGTCACACCCCGTGATCTTCCGTTCGCCTGTCCCTGCCTGTCACAGTATCTACTTTAATTTTTCTTTCTGAAATACTGCAGTCACACTCATAAAGCCAAAGTCATAAAAGAATTCCTACAGTCCTAGGTAGAATAGCAACTTGTGTTTCATAGRAAATTCATGCAATTGGAGATCTCCAGTCCACAGATCACAAAGGCTGCTGGGGGAAGGAAACATGGAAATTATGTGACTCTTCCCAACGTGTTCAGTACATCTCCCAGTGACATTCTGCTCGTGTTTCATTGCTTTTGTTACAAGAACACTTAAAAGGGTCCATTGACAGTTTATCTTTCAGATATCAACGTTGCTCCATTTCTCCCCTGGAAACCAGAGGCTCTGTCTCATATGGAGTCCCCTGTAGTCCCTTTACCATTGTCCTGTTTCCCAAAGGAGTGCACCCTGGAAGCATCTCAGATCTCTGTAGAGAGGAGAAACTGGAATAACTATTTCTAAGTTAGAATATTCATCATAGCTGCAACAGCAATAGCATTTTCAGTCCTATCTTCAAAATAATTTTGCACTGTCTCTGTATGGCTCCTGGACAGTCAGACCTAGGCTGTATCTGAAGAAATAAGAGTGAAAAAGAATGGGGATGAGCATCCTCAGCGTCTTTTCTGCTTCCCTTTCTGGCCAGGGAAGCTCAGGCAGTTGTCATCATCCCAGCAAAACAGCAAATAATGATCATCATAGGGAAAACTAAATAACTTTAATAGAGCCCAAACCAAATAAAAAAAGGAAAAAACTCAACCCACCATTTGTTAGTGCAGAAGATGGTGCCACTCAAGCTGCTACATAAGTGCTCTGCAGCTCTGCCACATGCTGGCTACCATGCCACAGCTGAGAAGCCAGGAGATCTTCCAGCAGTGTGCCAATGGCAGTGGGGTTGGGCTGTGTCCCTTCTGCCCTGCTGGAGGGTCAGAAGGATGAGCAAGGCTGTATGGAGACTGTACAGGCTCAGAAAGTGTGGCCATCAAAGCAAGAACCCTACTGCACCAGCCAAGAAAACTCTCTGAAGAACTTTAATCAGATAGCCTTCAATATTAAAGTAAAAATGTATCCGTGCCTTTCTTCTCCCTCTGAAGTAGAAAGAGTGTCTAAAGAGTGGTTTTCTCTTGATCTTTAAAAAAAAGAATCTTACTCCTGAGGAAAGCATTTTTTTCCTCCATATCAGATGAATATTTATTTTCTGAGAAAAGTGTAGGACTTTACTATGTTATAAACAGTGTTAAATAACATAAAACCCATCTCAGAGAGTTTGGGGCATTCCCATCTACTAGTAGATATTAAACGTGTCTTCATCACTAATCCAGACATACAACATCTGCAGCATTTGGCAGTTTTAACTTGCAAGTAATTCTAGCGGTGCATGATGTGTGAATATAATTACAGTCTCAGCACATTACTATTTCTATTGTACTGGAACTCTGTTCCACACACCTTCTTCAGATAAGATAGAAGTGTTTGATGTGAATACATCTTCAATTAACATTGCCGGAAGATAATGGAAGGCATTGATTGGAAAATCCTTATCAAGGTAAAAGTSTTTGAGAACTAAAGAAACAACGTGCCTGTCAGACCTCACTATACTCTCAGCAATGTTTATAATCAAAAAGGGACATTATAAAGTCCAGGTAATGGCAGCAGTTCTTTAGCTGTACAATTACATATTAACAGATCTACATCTCTACCTATGCAGATGTATAAACAAAAATCATTATTCCCATGCTGTCTTTGTAGGGAAAGTAAAGATGAAGATGGTTTATCCAGCATCTGGGTGTTCGGTATCTCAGACAAGGACATTCTGGAAAGCACTGAGGGTCATGCAGTGCTTACTATGGTACATCAGGGGTCTTTGAGCAAGCCAGGTGCAACTGCACCCATATTATCTGTAAGAATAGAAACCAAGAGTTTTCAAGTTTTTCTCCTACAGTTGAGCTTCTTCACTCCATGAGAGACAAGAGGAAAGCAGCAGCCAGTGCCTATGTATCTATCTGAAGATAAGCAATGGGGATTGACAATCAGCAGGGAGAAGGATCCCTGTGCAAACTGAGTCCTTCAAGATAAGCGCATACCTGCTGCCATTAGGGTTTATTTTCTGATTTTCTTGGGGGTTTTTTTCTGGGAATGAAGTGAATTGATTTGAAGTTTCCCATTAACAATAAATAATGTTCCACTCTGAAGGCTTATTGTAGATCTTTTTCTGCTTGAGCAGTTGTTTGACAAGTTGTGAAGTAGAAGGTGAGTTAATGACCCAAAATGCGAATACCTGAAAATAGGCCAGCTGTAGATCAGCTAGCTGAAATACATTTATATTTGATAGAGACACAGCGTTGAACTGTTCTACTGTGCTGATTCAGGAGGGAGCAGCAAAGTTCAGGGTTCATGTTGACAGGGCTTCTCATGCTCAAATTTACATTTTTAATATAATTTAAGATATGTTTAATCTTCTTAGAGATGAAAATTGCTTGAAGAAACTGAGGAGAATGGGAGACAGGGAAGAGAAGTTTTATTTACTAAGGGGAAGAAGTAATAGATTTAAGGAAGGGTATAAACCCCAAAACTGCAAAGATGTATAAATCCAGATCCTGGAAGGCATCTTGCTCTCTTCAGGAGAGCCATTCTACTCCACTAGCACCCGTGAAGAGGACCTAGACAACCCTCTGCTCTTCTTCCCAAAGACTGTGGGTGGCAAAACAGGGTTCTACAATGCTGACACAGACATTGAGTCTGTACCTCAGAGTAAGCCTTTTGAAAACCTGTGGCCAATCACACATGCTTTTGCTAACAGGCTATAATTCAGCATCTGAAAGAAATGGTCATCTAAGATGACCTAGGCCTGCAAGGTATAGAAAGTGTTACTAAGGGAAGGTTCTTTTGGCTTGGCCTGAAATTCAGCAGGATGAATTTCTAAATATACATGTCACATATGTCCCCACTGTAACTCAGAATGTCAGGGATGAACTCTCCCCTGTGCTTCACCAGTCCTTTCCAGATGAATAAACAATATCCTTCTTGATTAATCTATACAGATGGCACATTTGTCCCCCAGCATTTTTCATATACGGCCATATATGGGCCACATGCTTGGGGAATCTGCATTGACTAGAAGGAGACATGCTCTAAAGTCAGTGCAAAAACATCCAGATGGAATTTAAAACTCCAGTGGTCCAAACAGGGCTACACCTATGCATGGGGTTTTTTTGTTTGATTTGGTTTCTCAAACGTAGACTTTGTAGATATTTAGTTTACAGAAAACCCTCCAGACCCCCAGCTTCTTTTGAGAGRGTGACAAGACATCATTTTCAGCTCATTCACATCACCTCACTCAACACAAAGCCATTTCTTGCATCCTGTGCGTATCCCATCAAACCCACAATATTCCACTACAAACAGGGAAGTTGGCTCTTCCTCCTCTGTTCCAATACACTGAATATTACTAGGGAGGGTGATTAGAAATGCTCTCAGTCCCTCCCAAACTGATGCCATGAAGAATGCAGAAAAATTTTATAATTTCTTCTATACCTGTCTGATGAAGAATGGTTAGCTCTTCACCACTCCTGAGCCACTAAACAGAAAGATTAAAATGGAGCATGATAAAGATTGCTCTTTTTTGACACTGTGATTCTGGAACGTATTACTGTTGGATAATTACACCATAAGTCTCCTCACAGCAAGTATCCTGACTTTATAGTCACCTGGATTGTTTGCTAAGCACCCAGAACACTATTAATTCTTTAAGAACAAATTAATTTTCAAGGGTCAATTAGAAGTACCCTAGCCCCACTAATGGGTAGACTGCGTCATCAAGCAAACCTATTCAGAAATTTTATAAATAATATTCTTCCTGGAGTTAGTGTAATATTATTTTACAAGCTTTTAATCTTAGCTTCCTTTCTAAGTTTATTTTTAACATATTATTTTAGCATGAAAAAAAATAGGCACTGGCTGGTTTGTGAGAAGTTCACTGTTTATTTTCACTTTTTCTGTACCTAGTTTTGCCACTTGAGTTGCCTGCTTACGTTTGTGTTCCTGACTTGATTCTTTAAAGCTGAGCATTAATGATAAGCAGAAAATTACAAAATAAACACCTTTCAGCATGAACTTTTAGTGGAAAAACAATATTTTCCAGGATTTATGAAATAAATGTCTGGAAGTACTCTCTTGATCTTCCTACAACTCTCAAGATCTTGGGTCAATTGGAGTTAATATGACCTGAAAGTAATTAAACTTGGTATTTTCTATTCATGTTATGCATATGTAAAAAATCATCAGTGGCAGAAATCAGAGCTACCTGATTAGAGAACTGAACAAGCCAACCTGAGAAGCACAGCATGAATAAATGTGGTGCCATATTTCATTGTCTCTCCAAAGAAAAACAAAACATTTGCTCTATATTTTAACAAATATACCTGCTACTCAACTGCTAGCTTGAATCAATGAGTGGAACCAGGCAAAAAAAGAGCAGGGATTCTCCAATGAGCTCACTCTAACATTATGTCCCTCAGGAGGGATTTAGTTGGGGGGGGCAAATTCTGCTTTGTTTTTCTCTGGAGGAGAATATTCTGAGCAGCATTTGTTGATTTACAGGGCTAGATTTTGCTGCATAGCCATTAAAAGTCCTTAATCATAAGGGGTTTTTTATCTTAGTTGGGAGAATTGTACTAACATTAGAAATGACAAAACTGGTCTCCACAAAAGGATGCTTAGAGATTTAGGCCGCTGTTTTCTGAGAAGAGATAGGCAGCAAAGACAAAATAGAATGTACTTCTAAGCAATTGGCTGGTGACTGTATTATATAGTTCATTCAGAGCTGGTACATCTTTGCTCGAGGAGCCCCTTCTGATGAAGCATTTTTGCATTCCCCATGGGGATACATCAGAAACATTGCACCTCTAGAGGACAGAATAAATTCTAATCACAAGAAAATCTGCCAGCAGGATATGAGTAGGAGAATTCACTCTGAAAACAAAATATGGTACCAACCCACTTCAAAACATATGGACAAAGGCATTGAGTTATCACAGCCCTTTGCCTTGCTTCTTTGCAACCCAAAAGCCACCAGGGTAATATCCCTCCCAGAGGGTGCTAGAGAGACAGGGTAATGAAGAGAGTCTTCAGCAAAAGGTCTGCTTCCTCCTATCAGTAAAGCCTCCTACTAGAGAACGGTGACAAACAGATGACAGGTTCAGAAACTATTTGTTTACCTCTCCTGAGCATCACAAAAATTCAATCCAGCAAAAAGTACTTTGTCACAGTCTTCAGTGTGTTTGTGATTGATGGCGACAGATTTGCTTTGAAAATCACATTTTGGAAGGACCTAACTTTGCAGGCTTCTGTTAAGTCTCTGATCCAAAGGGTCTGCTATCAAGGCAGACACCATAACTTCTATCTCACAGCCTCGTTTTTACCAGAACAAGGATGTTCCATGGGGTGTCCAGTCCCTCACACACTGGTCTTGTTGTCAATTAATGTCTGCCTGACAGACAGACAAGGATCCACAGAGATTTTACTGGTTTGGAGGGAGAAGTTTAGGATATTTTTTTTTAATTAGGTTGCAGAGCACAGCTAGGCTGTGAACACAGGGCTGTGTGTGTAATCTTAGTTTAAGCATTTGACAGTACATCTATTTACTCAGCCAATGCAATTAGTAGCTTCTTTTGAAGACTGCCATAACACCAGATCTTACCGGGCTGAATCACTCACTAGACAGGTGAAAAAATTCAAGTCAGGATTTCAACTAGAGATTTTGAGAGGATCTTGCAGGAAAAATGGCAATAATTATAGAGTAGAGGACAGTTCTCTTAAATCCAGACAAAAGAATGACACAATGAGAAATATCGGGTGGTCATACAATCTCTTTTGGACAGCAGATTAACTGCAAGGATTGGGATTCTGTTTCTGCCTGCATTATTGTGAAGATCCTTAGACAAGCAATTTCATTTATCTAAATCTCAAATTTATTCTATTTTTATTCTCTTCCTTGACACCCACAGATGACAAGAATTTGTGTACAGGAAAGGCTACCAGAGGCAACTAAAAAAAAACATTTCAGAATTCAGATTTTAAAACCATTTTCCACACTAATTTTTTGAACCCAGTTATTACGTTTTAGAACCCACTTTCCTTCTGAAAACTTGTAACATTCTCAGAGAAAAAAAGGACTGTTCCCCTTTCATGTAGAAGAAAAGGTCTAACATTTACATAGGACTGGGCTTCTTTCTCTCTGATCAAGAAGATTGAATAAAAATATAAGAATTTAAATGCCTGTCTATAAGAGACAATACTTTTTAAAGCTAGTCCAACCAAAATAAGCCCCTGCTCCCTGCTCATTCAAAGAACTGAAGCCTCATTTTTTCACTTTTGCTGCCAGACAAAGGTCCCTCTTAAGAGCTTTCCTAAATACTCTRGAGTGAGTAGTGGGAGATCACACACTGCGTGATCTGGCAGGGAACACCTTGTCAGATGTTCCCTCCCACCCCCCTAAAGTCCTTCTTTGCTGTTCTAGCAGATGTTGGTTCAAATACAGAAATTACCAGCAGTGCTCACATTCACCRTGCACACAGTCTACTGTTTTCTGTGTGAAAAGTGAGCACACCTCATATCTGCAGTTGGTTTCTCTGCTCAAAATGTGCCAGCTAGCCCTGCATGCAGCTCTTTCAATCAGGCAGCCTGATGGTTTTGTTCTGGTTTTACCCAAACTGAGAGACTGAAGTGAGCAGAAATTGTGCATAGCCATACAGATATTTTCTTACAGATAAACATTTAATCAACTGTCTCTTTCACATACATAATCATCAGGTGCCTTCACAAGTATTTTACCTGATAGAAGAAATCAGATGTGTGTGTTTTACGTAACCATGGAAACCACTTCAGGACAGCTGAGATTTCTTAGAAGGGAGAGGGCTCAGAATAGGTGCTATGAACTGAAGGTTGAGGTACTGCACACTTGAAACACTTTGGTTTTGTCACAGTGCAGCTTTTCCAGAACTGAAATTGCATGCTTATCTATCTTTCCTGCTTGTGCTTTGTTATCCACTGCCTTCTACACCTATGCAGAAAATAAATCTTAACACTGTCCCTGGTATCCATTATTTAATAGCATTTTACTGCTAAAGCTTATCCACTTGATTTCTCTATTTCCTCCCTGAAGCTTTTTTCTCCCACTTAAACCCTGCTGGGAGTCAAACTGAGTATAGAGGAGGAATAATTTTATAGTCTAAAGCCTTAAACTAAACTGTTAAGCTAAGTCGAAACCAGGGCTACAGTACTGGTTCAAGAGGTTGTACAAAGTATTTTGAGCTACTTCTAAGTCCTAGAAAAAGTTTGAAAGCAGGTATGGAAATCCAGGCCATTTTTAAACAAATAGAGAATAATTTTCTCCAGAGCAGAGAACAAAAACAACTTTTCTTCCTGTCTTTCCACTATGACCTGAAACCAAACCAAGAACACTTTTGCTTGCCAGAAAATCTGGGATCCTGCTAGATCTTATATGCAAGCCAAGAGCCATGTTTTTGTTTCCTTTGGCTTCTAGGCAATTCCAAATATTGTCACTCTGGGTGCCCATTTCTATCTCTTATACTGTTGCTAGTTCTGCTCAAGAAAAGCATCTCTCCCACTTGTAATGCAAACATGCTGCAGGTGTTGGTTGCTATTTTTTTTCTTTTTTGTCCTTGTTTACAAATTCCTTACACTGGCTGATTTGCATGATGATGGAGTATTTATTTCTCAAACTAAGTATATTGGTCTAAATGTAAATCATGGGATTTAGAAAATGCTTCTCCATAATTCAAAATATGTGATGCCCATGCAAACAGAGGTATTTTGTTTTCTTTTCCCCAGAAGAATATTGCATAAACTCTACTAATAAATGGAAGTATTACACTCCGTGCTGTTTTTCTTCCTCTATAAATGGGAGTTCTGTTTAGTCTCTTTACTGGTGAACTGGGAAGCAGAGGGGAAAAAACAACTCTTAATGTGATTCTATGCAATATCTAACATGTTATGTCACTAGTATTTTTTTAATTTTCTCAGAAACATGCTGCTTGAAGTAAACTATTTGTTTGTAATTGCTCATTTTCTTTAAATGCTTTTTGATATTTCTTCTGAAAAAAAGACAAAATTACCAGATCACGCAGTAGTGGAGAAAACACTCTGACACTGTCACACATCTTTTGTTAATTTAGGCTCAGTGAATGCACAATTAAATAAATTGAAAGAATGAATAGGAAAGCGAATTTAAAGAATGTTCTTAAATCAGGACTTTGGTTATAGAGTCAATTCGTAATACGCATTTGGGCATACTTAGATCTCAATAGCAAACTGAACTTTGACTTGATTTTATCTTGAGCTCTATTATCAATTACTTATAATTAATACTGTGTAAAGAGGAAACACTTCTGCAATTATCTGTTGTTGCATCAGCCATTTGTATAGTTAATAACATGGTGCCAGTATAACTTAATAAATCTCAGCTATGACATTTTTGTTACTCGATCTCAGATCTCAGACTCTTTATTTAAATTATAAACCCAAGAAAAAAATGCTGCTTAGTTAAAATTGGAAAATAAAACAAAGGAGAAGGAATGAAAACAGAGAGCACTGTTACAATATCAAATTATTTTTGGAGAAAAATGTCTTGTTTTTTTTGTTTTCTCATTTCCTTCAGGTTGGAGAGTGACAATGCAAATGATGAAATTCCACAGGCATGTATTCAGCTCATTATAGAGATAAGAACACTTAGAAACAGGCTGATTGTCAGTTTAAATGATCATACTTCTTTCACGAGCCCATGGAGTCTCCATGTTTCAATGTCTCTATGTTTTGACTACTGCTGTAAAAAGTACAATAAGACTTATTATCCCCTGGGTATCTTCCCAGTGTCTAATTCCAAGTGGATGGTTTACATCCAGAAGGTTGATGTTTTACATCTCTCTAAAAACATTGAGCTTTAACAATATTTATTATAGTAATTTTGGATGCTCTTAGCTTCATGGACTTATTCAGCCTTTCTGGTGTACTGTGAATCTCTTGGAATTAGTATTACTGCATGTCAGTGAGTTCCTCAGATGAATTCTGACAGACTGAGGAGTACTATATTAATTTTGTATTTTCATTTTGTTTGTTGATGCTGATGGCCCCAATATGAATTTTTTTTTTCCTGAATAATAATTTAAAAGAGATAGAAAAGCAAATTTGTCTGATATTTTCCTGAAAGGTCAAAAAACAACTCAGCACAATTTCAACCAGCTGGCAAAACAACTAGTGATTCTAAAATGCCCAGTGTCTCTCCTGACACAGGAGAGCCCTGCTATGAAGTACTTGCCTTATGCCTGGCATCTCTGTGGTTTTCTTTCAGCTTGTTAACTAATAATCACACCTCTGAAGAAAAAACATGCCCTGAAAGGATGCACTATCTCTTTTGCAAATATCTCCTCATCCAGAGTGCAGCCACCAGACTCACAGAGAGACCTCCTCACTCCCTCCCCTAAAACAGGGAATTATATATAACGGGGTTTTAATTATCAGACCAGAGTTTACATTAACAGCACTGTTTGCTCACATCTCCTGGTTTTCATTTCTTGTGCCATGCCTTTTGAGAAGACTCCACCAAGTTTTTGGGTCAGATGTTCTTAATTTTTCTCAAGCGCACTTCACAAACCTTAATGAAATGCTTTGTCAAAAGTGCCAGAAATATTCTGTGAATGATGGATGGTCACTGCCTTCCRGAAGCTGGGGCTGGCCATGGCTCAGTCCTTGACTGAATGCATTGTGTAACTCACTAATTGAGAGACAACCACTTGCACACATGGGCAACAGATGGTCTCTTGCCAAGTCCAAAGGGATTTCTCAGCAGCTTTCCAGCATCAAAAGGAGAATAGTTTTTTCTCTGAATTCTTATATTTTTGAGATCAAAAGCAGACAGAAGGAAAACTGGGCTTCAGACCAGTAGAATGTTACAATTTGTTTTGCCTCACAGGGTTTGTTTAAGCAGGAAAACTGATTATAATTTTTCATCATCAACTTGTTAGCACAGTTTGGTTTGTTGCTGAAGACATTAATACTTTACTAGGCTAAATCCAATCTGACTGCTTCTCCATGAAAATTAATTGCATTACAAATTTGGTCTGGAGTGACTTCATAGGATATAATCATGCTATGGATAAGGCCTAGACAATATTAGCTTGCTTTCTTGTTTTTCCAAAGGGATTCAGAAGCCTTAGAATCCATCTAGTGTTTTCTAAACTCTGATATCCTTGTTAGATCTTTATGTAGTAAGTGCTCTTTTTAAGGATGTTCATTAACTAAAGCAAGTCAATGTGTTGCACCAGCTGCTGGAAAAATGACAAAGTTCCACAAATAAGTAGTGACTTCAGTTGGATCCTGTTCAACATTTTCTCCTTGATGGGGGGAACCTTCCAAGTTGTGATTTGATACCGTTGAAAAGCAGTATTAGATGCACTGGTATTCCACAACCACTATTTCTCTCCCTTTTAAAATTATATTTTGAAAGGGAAGAAGCTGAATGCTCTCTCGGCTCATCCATTAGTCTTCTGCTGTGAAAGAACACTCTTCTGTCAGAAGTTAATTCCAATGACAAGTTTGCTGGATAGGTTGAGCTGCAGTAACCTGTCTTGTCTTCTCAATACTGAACCTGTTGCAGTGTTAAGGAAATACAAATCTCTTTCTGACGTGATCATTTAAGATACTGCAACATAGATATGGAGCATAATTATAAAGGAATAGAATATAGGGGAGAGGCCCGTGACAGTGGCTGAACTCAGGAGCACCAAAGGTGTTTACCACTGACTTTTTAAAGGAGGTGAGCACCTGAGAACACAATCTTTGCTAACAGAAACGTCTCTGACACTGGAAATTTGATTGTGGGGGTGGGTTTTCCACCTACAAGGTTTCCTCCCTCATGGTGAGGAAGGTCTCTCCCCCCAGGTTCTGTTCTTGGTATATCCCTTGTTCAGTTAGCTGTCAATCTCTGTTCCTTATATGGATATGTTCTAGAGAGTTCTCCTTTCCTCGATACCCCATTGGCTTTGTTTCCCTGCTCCTCCCTTCACCTACCCTCATTGGTTTATGTATTGGAGTTCCACCTTTCTCTCCTCCCCCTGACCTTTATGTGATTGGTCCCTAGAGTTCTCTCCGCCCCTGTTTGGTCCGGTATAAAACTCTGTGTACCCCTGTGTTCTGTGCTCTTCTGCCCCTGTTCCCGGACCCGAGCAATAAACCATTGCRACCCCAGAAGAGCCACCTCCCGACTCTTTGTCCCCGGGCTTAAGGCGCGGCCTGTGCGGAACACTGCTGGGTGATAAGGAGCTGTTTGCGCCTCCGATAAAGGCCTTCCCTGCTGGGGAGCCTTTGGGTAGGTTGCAGCAGCCACGTCCCACTCAGCACCACACACCCGCACCGAGGTACCACCAGAGATCCGTGGAGCTCTCGGGAAGGTTGCGGCGCATACCATCCATCCACCCGCYGCGGCATTTGATGCACATTCCTACAAAGCAAAAAATATGCCGATTTTGTTGTCTTTTTTTCGCTACTAATGACAGGGGCATATGAGATTTATGCTGTTTTAATATCATAACATTTAGTCTATAAACTGTCAGATAATGATTAACGTTTTCAGTATAGTAATACGTATGTGGCTTTGGAGATATTTTATGTAACAATTAATCTTTTTAATTCTTCTACATGTTGCATAATTGTAAAAAGGAGTATTGGTGCTTTACCCCAGTCAGCAGCAAAGCCCCACACAGCCACTCAGTCATTGCTGAAGGGAGGAGAGAATTGGAAAGGTGAGAGAACACATGGGCTGAGATAAAGAGAGTTTAACAGGTAAAGCAAAAGCCACACACACAAGCAAAGCAAAACAAGAAATTCATTCAGCCCTTCCCATAGGCAGGCAGGTGTTCAGYGATCCCCAGGAAAGCAGGGTTCCATCATGATGGGGAATGGGGAAGACAAACACCATCGCTCCAAACATCCCCTGTTTCCTCCTTCTTCCCCAGCTTTATATGCTGAATATGACATCATATTGTATGGACAATCCTTTGGATCAGTTGGGATCAGCTGTCCTGGCTGTGTCCCCTCCCGGCTGCTTGTGCACCCCCGGCCCCCTCGCTGGTGGTGTGGGGTGAGAAGCAGAGAAGGCTTTGACTCAGTGCAAGCTCTGCTCAGCAGTAATGAAAATATCCCTGAATTATCGACACCATTTCCAGCACAAATCCAAAACACAGCCCCATACTAGCTGCTATGGAGAAAACTAACTCTATCCCAGCCAAAATCACCACAAATGTACAATGCAAAAAAAATGTTTCAGTCTAAAAGAACATGCTACTAAAAATTCCAATGAATAGATAATTCTCTAGAGGGGGATAGACCACACACAAAAAAAATGAAGCTCAGACTTAGTATCAGATTTAGTGTTGTGTTGAAAATACAAAAACTCCAGCTCAGCTGTGACTCAAGCTCCAGATCATTAACAAAAAGCTGTTTGTGAATGGACTGCACCCAACAAAATGTGTTTGTTTGAAGCATATTTTCTGAAAGGCCATTTAGGCTCTGGCTGAAGCTGTGATTGAGTCAAACAAGCTGTAAGTAAACCTGAGTTATTTGGTTTACAACCAAACCAAACAAAAGCCCCATTCCAGAAAATGGTTCTGTTTCAGAAAATCTTGTTTTCCTTAAATAATGCTTTAAGGAAATCTGCTTTCCCTCAGCAGGAAAATGTAATGTTCTTCCCACTTCCCCCTCTTTTTTTTCTGTATCAAAACTTCATTAGCCAAACTCCATTCACTTTTCACATCTAATTTTGGTTTATTAATGACTAGGTAGTGGGCACAACATCAGACAACCCAATGAAGCACACGGATCAGGAGACAACATGCGTTTTGGCTGAACAGTGATTTTATTCCCGAAGAATATGGTGACATAACCACATCTATCCACACTGATCTGTACATACTGCTCTAAAACTAAAATAAACAGAGTGTGTTGTACTCTTCCTCTCACGAACAAAAACTGCTGTCCTGAATGAAGAAATGAAGACCACAAATGGTTAATAGGAAATAGGCATCACAGCGTTAACTTTTTCAGACTATGCTTATCACATCTTGAATATATCCGGATTTAATTAGCAGAGACCGACATAAAGGGTTTATTTGAATACATTGATTTCTGTTGTAAATAATAATCAGCAGTCCTATAATTCAATGAAAAAGGGTAGCTCACCAAGTAAATTCTTACAGTGACTGTGAAAGGAGAGAAAAATATCTTCAAATGAATGTACTGCTGTATTTGCAGCATATCCATCAAAAAAGGAGAAAGTAATCCTGCATAAGACATTTTGTGTTCCTTGATATGTGCTGTAATCTGCTGGGGCCACACAAAACACAGAAGAGTTGCAAGAGAGTATGGAGGGTCGAGAAACTGTATTAAAAAAATGAAGGGAAAAAAGAAAAAAAATTTTTTTTGGCTTTGTATTCTTTGCTGTATTCCATGCTAGTGTATCTTTCAACAGCAAGGCTCCTGCAATCACCCAGATCTGTGAACATCATGTGCTCCAGCTCAGCTGTGTTTTAAGATACAGCATTTTGGTGCACAACCACTTCAGACCATTAGCTCCCGCTTCTTCTTATTAAAATAGCATCGCTCACCATCTCCAGGGAATAAACAGACCAGTGTTTTAATTTGTTAAAAGAAACTTTGATTTACTAAAGTTGCAGGACTGGACTCATAGCTCCTAATCAGACAGTCTGTCTCCAAGCGACAAGAGGGCAGCAAACTCCATCCCAGGTATTAGGAGCATGATGGCTGAGCTTCCTTAGAGCCAATTGATTTGCTGTAGAGTCCAGTTCTGTTTACCTTGGCCTATACCATAACCCTAAAGGCTTTGTGAATTCTACTTCTTA
The DNA here is from genome assembly GCA_018881555.1 of Amblyornis subalaris. Lineage (NCBI taxonomy): Eukaryota > Metazoa > Chordata > Aves > Passeriformes > Ptilonorhynchidae > Amblyornis > Amblyornis subalaris. The sequence continues at coordinate 89,964 of JACAXG010000009.1, read as the reverse complement.
GTACTCAGGGAACAGAAAACAAAAAAGTAAGTCTGTGGTGGATCAGAACTGAATAAAAATAAGACCAAAATCAATACAAGCAGAATTTCATTTCTATCCTTTTGACTGAGGAAACCTTCCAGGTACTTTGGCATTACTGGTACAAATTAACCCATTCCTTTTTCCTGCTTAACGAAACAATAAAATGGCAAAATAGGCATGCAGTATGAAAGTATCATTTACAAAACTTCTGAGAGACAATACAAAGACATTAAAAGTGTTAAAATGAGGAAAAAAAATAGTTAACCCGATCCATTGGTGGCTTTTCTATACAATGCAACCCTGCAGACAAGCAATTGCACATCAGAGTGAGGAAACACTGAATTCCTTCCCTAATTCATACAATTAAAAAAAAAGCCTCTTGCTTAAGGACAATAATGGGGTTTATATTCTTCTTATTTGACCCAGGTGGTCTGAGAGAAGTATAGGTTAATAGTGGAGAATGCTGTTAACAGCCTCATTGTGGAATGAGGATGGAGGCATGAAACCATTCAAATATTGCTGCTCTAGGATCTCCCATATTTTCCCTTGCGTTCTGTTGTCTTGTTTGTGCTTGCTCTCTGCTTGTGCTTCAGATATCACTTCCCAAACACTCAATCCCAGACTAGATTTGTCATGCAATTTACAGTACCTGCATTGCCATTTCTATCATGGTTCTCTGGCACTCCTGAGGAAGTGTGCTCACTTGAGAAATGGGAATATTTCTTGGCACTGTCATCACATCTGATTGAGCTGGGCCAGTTGGAGAGGCCAAATTCATACAAACAGATCAGTAAAGGTAAATCAATCTTGAGAAAACATCATCTTGTATGTAACCAAAACAACAAATGTGACAACACAACTCCTGTGAGAAAATATCTAGAAGACTCCTTCCCAATTCATCTTTCTTAAGAAAAAAAAAGAATGACGAAGTGTTTTAATAGGAGAATCAAGTATCTTGACAAAAGGTGGTCTCTGAGTTTTGTCACTAAGGGTTTAAAAACCAGCTGTAAATCATTCTTAAATTATTTTTTATCTTCCCTCATATGTCATAAACAGAAAACCTGGAGTCCAAAGCTAACTAGTAAAAGGAAGTTACACTGCTACTCTAGGGAATCGTGCAGTGTGAAATCTAGTTCCCCAGACAGGGTCTGGGCACTCATCATCAAGAAAGTTCCACAACCGCTATAGGTTGAAAAGGAGAAGATGTCCTTCAACATATGGAAGCATCTCTTGTCTGCCATCGAGGATGTTGATGCAAATTTACTTTATGAAATGAAAAACTTCTACAAAGCAAAGCAAAATCAACCTGCTACTTGAAATTCTACTGGAAACCAATAGAGCAGTGATAATTACATCTGCTGTCCATTAGGAATCACTCAGCTGCTAATCTGACTCTGGCTTGTTGGATTGATCAACCTAAGGAAAAATATGATTTTTATTCTTGCAGACAATCACAGTTCTTGAACCCTGCTCTACATTGCTTAGGACTATTTACCACTGGCAGAGATATCAGATGACATGCCAGACTTAAGGGTGAAGTGCATGAGGCTGTGTGAAGTGTTGAGGCTTTATTTTGGAATGATACAGTTTTGGGAAGTGGGGAAATGGAAATGTTTGCTACTTTGGCAGAGGTGTCCATTCCAAAGAGAGCAGCATGGTCTGGTCTCCGATCAGAAGCTGCTACTGCAGTGTATGTGTACCTGTGACCATATGGTGTCAGTGAGTGTCCAGTGCCATTGAAGCGTGTCCTGTGGGAAAGGCTGAGGGAACTGACATCATTAGACTGGAGAAAGGAAGTTTTTGGGGACATGTAATAGCAGTCTGCTGGTACACACAAGATCACAAAGTAAGAGAGAGCCAAGCTCTTTACTGATGTGCACAGGAGAAGACTAAGAGAAAACAGTAATGAATTGACACTGTGTTAATTATGTTTAGATAAAACGAAAAAATAAATTACTATGGGGATAATTAAGCACTGAAATGAGGCTGTGTGATTGTGAGATCTCTCTCCTTGGAGGTTTACAAGACCTGCCTGCACAAACCCGTAAGCAACCTAGTCTAAATTCAGCACTGGCTCTGCTTTGAGCAGGGAGTTTGACTAGAAACCTCATGAGGTCCTTTCCCACCTAAATGGTCCTATAATTTAATAAATAATTTGTCCAGCTTCCATTATGTTTTCAGTGGAGTTTTAAAAACCTTGAGAAAGGTGACAAAAGCAGTTCTGCTGGAGAATTGGATATCATAGAGTTATTTCCCTGGGGCTGGAGCCCATCTATAGGTTGTTGTATTTTCCTTCTTGCAATATTTTGATAGTTACTTTTAAGTCAGACACATATACTGTGAGGCTTAAGCTTATGGAATAGAAGCTGTGCTCAGCTCTAGATAGCATTAAGATTTTGGTCTTTATTTTCTGCTTTGGGACTGCAAAATAACATTGCTTATTAGAGTAGGTCGTTTTGAGTGAGTATAAATTTCTTTGAGAACAGTCTAGTTCAGGGAGGATAAGGTCTTCAATTCACAGCACACATTTGTGTCTTACAAGACATTCTTTATTCTTTTGGTGTTGTCTGACTAAAAGACCACTCACATAAAGGCTAATGAGAGTCAGGATGGTGACACAAGCTGTTTTCTGTGGAAGTTGAGACGGACACAAAGAATGAAGCTTGCAGAGGCTAAGAACTAAAAGCTCTTTCTTTAACAGCGGTAGAGCTAAAAGCTAGAAGCCGAAGAGGTAAAAAGCAAAAAGAGAAGCTGTCTCTATTTTACAATGGCGGCTTTTATACCCCTATTGCTCTTCTTGTCTAAGTTCTATTGGTTACAGCAAATATCCGTTCTAACTTCATTGGACATAACAATATTTCATACATTTCAGCAAAACTTAGCTAACAGTCCTTTGTTGTAGTTATCTCTTCCCATTCTTGCTGTTCTGTCTTCTTCCAACTTGGATACTTTGAAACTCTCATGGGTACAGGACAATTTGGTCAAGGTCGAAGTCATCCAAGCTTGTTTCCATGAGACCCCCAGACCAGCTGGCAGCCTCTACAGTTTTCATCTGCTTTCTTTTTCTAAATCATCTGTTTGCATCATGGTTTGGGTTTTTTTAGTTCTTCCCTTTATAGCAAGGATTTAACAAGGTCATACGGTTTCCAGTATTCTTTGTAGCAGTTTGAAGGGTGGTCAACATAGTTCATTTCTGAGAGAAAATGAGACAGTTTTTGCACTTGAGCATGATACGTATGATGTTTTGTGTTTACAGTTGTTTTCCAGGGGTTCGGAAACACGCATTTGGTTATGAATTCTACAGCTTAGTACAGCTGTAACTCCAGCATTTCCCATTTCAAGAAATGATCAATTAGCCCAAGGGATGTACAAATGGAAAGGTTCATTTAAATACCTGGATAAACCAGAAAAGATAATTAATGACCGCAATTAATGTAGTGTTTCAGTATTCCTTTTGTTATGTAATTTCCTAGGCAATGTGATTTATTAAGCTTTCCATTTTGAAATTCAGGACTGACAGATTTTAATGGTGCTTTCAAGTGCAATTGGTTCTCTGATTATGCTACTTTATTCTTAGATCAAAATTTCAAGCCATTGTGCTGCCCAGTTTTTTCCACCCTGATTTACTTTTCTCTTTCCTATTTCCTGTAAACTCTTATGAAGTGTGTCAGATAGAATTGTTATCTATGAAATTGCCAAATTTGGGGGAGCTTTTTATCTTTTATGTGATTGTGTTCTGCTGTAAATATTGACTTGGAATGCCACAGTGTCATAGCAAGCTGCATTTAAAGTTATGATCACATCTGTCTGTGTTTTAAATATGAGAAATTCCTCTTCTCTAATCTTTTTTTTATTAGCATTGAGCCATTTTTACCAAACCCTTTCTAATATCACTTTTCCTGCCTGAGCTACAGTAGCACACTTAGGCACACCTTTTTTAGTTTGGTAAGTCTTCATTGAAAGTTTTCTGGACACATGCATTAACATTTTTTGCTTAGCATGAAATTCCTATGTGTTGATAAACATTTTGGTAGCAGTGATTTTTCAGGGATCTCTTCCCTGCCATTGCAGCCTTGTCTCCAGCTACATATCTCAAATACTTGTTACAGCGACAGTAGTTTCAGGTAAAATCAGTAAGTGCAGATTAGGCACAAAAGTCTGGTGTAGCTCTGCATTTTGCAGTTCTTCAGTTGTGCAGTTTTTAGTTCAGCAAATAGTTTCTCACACACTTTTGTATAAACACGGATTGTTGATCTAACTGGCACTCAATGTTATGAATTCCTAACCTATATGATAGACAATTCTGTTGACCAGTGGACAGCAGGAGGTGGTATTCCCATCCTCCAATCCACAGTGGTTTCTGAAAACATATAAATAAAGATAAGGGCAGAGGCCAGCTCTCTCCTTCCTTCCTTTTGGCCTCTGCCTGTTGGTGAACCCTGACAGCTGTCTCCGTGTGCTTATTCGAACCTGAGAACAACAGTCTGGAGCTTTTATGTTGTTATCCATACTTAGATCTAGCTCCACCATGGAATGTGGACACTGTGCTCTCTATGCTAAAAGTGTACTAAACAGTGTACAGTGGAGGACAAGATGGATGGAGGTTCTTCTCTGCTTTCTTCTTTAATGACAATACAGACACAACTTTTATGGACACAATGCAGTTGTTCTATTTATTCTGGGAGCAGCATCAACAGTTCAGGTGAGGATGAAGCTCATCCTTCTATGAGTGCATGCATTCACATCTTCATACAGAAGAAATTCTGTCCAGTGCTCAAAGACTGCCGATTCTAACTAAAAAATGAAATACTATCTTCCTAATCCCTTGCATGTACAGAATTTATACTTTTCTACTAAGCAGAATATGATCTCACTCACCTTAGGAATTCTTGTTCATTAGTAGGTCCCTTTGATTTCATTGGTAGCACATCTTTCTGTGCTGATTCTCACTGGATTTGACTTTGTGATTGAAAGCTGCCTCTAAAAGCTACATGAAATGTACACAGTATGTGCCCTAACATTTAAAGAGTCAGCTCTCCAAAAGTGGGAAGACTCAGGCAAACAGCACACAACAGTGGCAGAGGTGAGGCCTGTTCGTATTGGAAAACTGCTAGGGAAACTTTTGGAAAGAAAACATCTGACTTGATAGGCAAGTCTTGTAGACACAGTTGTACAGAAAATACATGCTCTTAGAAGAGATCAAATGTTGATGCACAGATGTAAAACCCATGGGCAGACACTGCCCTTTAAAGGAGAAGCACTGGCAGATACATAACATACAAAAGATACAGACCTTAAGACCCATATTGACCAATAGCACACCCCTCCAGGGCACAGCAAGGGGCTTTTATAACTACACATAGCAATCAGGACACAGATGGTTATCAAAAAACATCCATTTAGGGAGACATTACATACTCAGAACTCAGGCTGTTGAGAGGGAAGTTGTRTAAAGGACAAAAGTTTTAATTTCTACTGATCCCCATAATTGGGGAGGGGGGGGGGTAAGAAAGTGAAATATGTAAGAGTAAAACAATTTTAAAAAATTAGAAGAAGCAGAGCGTCATTATCCCAGTGAGGAATCATAAAGCCTCTTTATGCTATATGAACTCATAGCATGAGATTTGTTGTTGCCATATATAGCACAACCGGTTTCAACCCAGAGGCTCTTCTGAGGTATAGATGAGCAAAGGAAAAAGCATATTACACTGTTTGACAGCTGCTCATCCTCGGGGTAGTGCTGCCTGAAGCATCCTTCCAGTTATGTCTTTTTATTTCTAGCAGTGCAAGACAGTTCACTTTATCATTTTAATCAAAGAGAACAGTCTGCGATGAGCAAGGGAATGCTTTCACCTAACATTGATCACTTCATAAAATTGGCAGCATCTTTTCAGCCTCTCTGTCACTTTGGATCCCCCTTCTGACCCCACAAACATATGACTTTAAAACAAAAAAGTTCTTATCAGTAAAGACAATAAAACTTTTTCATATGTTGGGAGTATTTAATTGCTTTTGCCTCTTTTAAAGCTGTTCGCCTTTTTTTTTTAAAGCTGTTGACTCTTGACAGGCTACTGTGGGTCTGTTCTAACAGTAGGATTAACAGTTAAGTTCCACCAGGTGACCCTGATATTAAGCTATAGTGTTTGGAATTTAACAGAAGATATTCCCACACACACACACAAATGAAAAAATCCTTATGGAAATATTCTTTCCTGAGACATGATAAAGATTGAAATGATAACAAGAATTCTTTTTCTCTAAGTGAAAGGTTTTTATACCCAGCTCAACAGCTTCATGGAAGAAAGCGCTAGTCAAATAACTTCAGATTTGTTTGCATGCTTGCTTTTACTAGAGCCTTTAACATGCATGATGGAGCAATCAGACTTGAAACTCAATAGAAACATCTGATGCCTCACTGCTGTATGTTGGGGAAAGAGAGAAAATTTCCGCATTTGGAATTCTCCCCTTGCAACAAATGAAAGCACTAAAATTGAAGGACTCTAGGTTCTAAAGAAAGTGTGGAAATGAATTACCAATCAGTAATCTGAGGGCATTAGATAAAGGCAATAACAATCTCACAGAAGCCAGAGGCTTGAGAGAAAGAGCTATTTGAAAGCACACAGTTGCAGACATTGCAGTGTCAGACAAACATTTTCCTTTCCTTTCTCAAGGGGTCTCTACAGGAAGGTAGGCAATGATATCCATCAGCTTTAGCACATAGCTAGGAACAAAATTTCTTACAAAAGCCAGAATTCCCCCAATATGGCTTTCCCAAAAAATACATTTGAAATGAAGTAATTTAGCAAGCAACAGGGCAAATGAATGCAAACTTAAAAATGCCTACCAGGAGTACTGGGTATAGAGATACAAGCTCAGACCCCACTTTTATACAGAAGAGTTTCAAGAACAGAGCACCTTCTCATGACACAGTTATCCTTCTGGCAGGGGGAATTTCTGTTCTTCTGATGACATATCTGTGTGTCTTTTGTTCAAGACATTTCCCTGTCCTTTGCTCCCAGTGGAAGAAAAACCCAGAAAACTTTCCTCTTTTCCTCACCCTAGCTCAAGTTACTATTGATGCTTTTCAAACAAAAAACTTCTGAGGTTCCTGAAATTGCCCCTGAAGCACAATTAGCTTTTCTCTAGGATGACTGGACTGTTCCCAGAACTAAGTGCTAGCACTGAGTTTTAAGGTTTTTGACTAACTAGACAGAAATAACATAAACATCTCTCTCTCCAAATGAGAGAACCTGACTGCTGAACAAATCTGCCTACCAAATCCTCAATACTTTGCCCTAACCTTTTTAGTCTTGAGCTACAGAGACTAGCGTTGCCTTTTGAATGAGAACTAGAGTTGCCTAATATCTTGGGGTGACTTTATGATGCTATATATCCCAATCGCCTGCTTAATGCAAAATATTAACTCTGTGCTTTTAAGCTGGGTCGAGACAGGCACTGTGTTTGGACTTCTTCAAGGACATACGCATTCCTAGCTTATCATCTGCTGCTGCTGCGGCCACGGATTTTGGCAGCTGAGTTCGGAAAGGGAACTTTTACTTTTTTTCACTCTAGCCAGCACTCTCGGCTTTGCTGTTCTCAGGAGAGAGATAGAGAGAGCACTTTTACTTTCTTTTTCTTAGCTCTCTCTGCCCTGTGTTTTCGAGAGAGAGAGAGAGATGGAGAGTTAGGGACTTTTCTTTTTGTTTTTTTCTTTTTGGTTTTTTTTTTCCTTCTGGCTAGTCTCCTAGCCTTGGACTGTGGTTTTTCCTCCTTCTTCCTTTGGAACTGTACAACAGACAACTGAGCTCTGTTCTACATACCATCACCATCGGAGGCCTACACTGTTGCCTTCTGATAAGAAGACAAGGCGACCTGGTTTCAAGAAGCCTAGCACGGCAGCCCGGCCTACCCCGTGGCCATTCGGGCCATGGACGCACGGACACCAATGTGGTGGATGGTCAAATGGCATTTATTATCTTATCTCATGAGGTTAAATAGTGAGGGGCTTTACTACGTCAGGAAAGGGGGACTGTGGGATAGCTGGAGTTAGTAAGGAGTGGAAAACTACTGGGGTTAGAGGGGTCTGCATGCTCTTATCACAAAGGAATGAAGGGAGGAAAGATTCCTTGCTGCTCCTGCTTTCCGTCACATCGCGTGATCTTCCGTCCGCCTGTCCCTTTCTACCACACT
>JACAXG010000009.1:23754-77028 GCA_018881555.1 Amblyornis subalaris | reverse complement strand
ATCACAAAGGAATGAAGGGAGGAAAGATTCCTTGCTGCTCCTGCTTTCCGTCACATCGCGTGATCTTCCGTCCGCCTGTCCCTTTCTACCACACTACACCCTGGGCCCAGAGAGGGGTCTACACCGTATGCTAGCTTCAAGAAGAGCAGAAAACTACACTGAGAAAAAGGACTCTGAATTCATCCAGGTTCCTCCACCACAAGAGGTTTATTATCTAACATTATTCATTTTTTGTTTTTCTTCCCTTCCCCTGGTGCCTGCATTGCACCCCCCGGCACCCTGGTTTGTTAAATAAACAGGTTTTTTTCACTTTCCTCTGAGAAATTCCTAAGGTGTGGGGAAGGGAATTTTAGAGCCCTATCATTTGTAGAGGAGACCTCTCTAGTCTTCCTCATAAGTTTGTCCAAACCCTGACACCTATCCACTCCCTTCTTACTGAAAACTCTGCTATATAAGACAGCTTGGAAAAAGATCTGGCACGCAGGAATGCTTCCCCCTCAGTCTTGTAGCTTGTGGAGTAATTATTTAGTAAATGACATCTGACCGAGGCTTCAATGATTGAGGCATGAACCTGTAATAACTGAGCTACTCCAGATGGAGAACTGTGCAAGCAGGCATAGATCTACCCCTCCCACCTGATTTGTTAAAAGTGCTTGCACACCAATGGTCTAAACTGAGAGCACTGGGAAGAGTAACTGTATGAAACCTGGACCACATGTGAGACAGTAACCTTAAACCAAAGAATACCTGGGCCTTTGTCACAGATTTAATTTATTACAAGGTGGAAAGGTCTTATTCTAACCTGTGCTTCCAGTTTCAATCTGTGAAATACCGATCATGCTTTCTTACTTCAGAGGAGTCTGTGAGTCTATTAATGGTTAAAGGTTGTCATCAAAGAAATTAGAACTGTGAAGAGAAATAAGACTCAAAAATATGGGCCACTGAAGAGCAGAGTAGGTAAAACACTTTCTTGTACACACAGTTGTTAACAGGAAGAAAGCAGTCATTTCCTAGGGGAAGGCACAATTCCGAGTATTTCTTTTCCAGCTGTTAAGACAAAACAGTAGTAGTAGTTTATATAGTGATGTTTCCCTTTTACCTGTACTTAAAAGTTCTCTGGTCATTTGTGCTACCTTTTACCCAAAGGCACATGATCCTTTTCCACATGCCATCAACTTCACTGGCTGAGGGAACTAAGCATCTGGCCATTTCCTCAACACACCATCATTAAAACAGGTGTTTTTCAGGTAAGTGTAAGACAYGAAAAATGAAAGATTTGAGGGATACTGCTGTTGGAACCCTAAATTTCAATCTTTCAATGTTGTAATTAAAAAGCAATTTGTTATGTCACTGGGTGAAATATGTAGAAATGTAGAAAATTAGGTTTATGAGTTATTAGTAATGTATTGGTAACAAGATGGAGGATTTTGGGTGTGGGTTTTTACTTCTTCTTTCTTCCTTCTTCTTCACAATTCTAAGTAGTTTAATCATTGGTACAGAAAACCCGCAATGCAGACGCTAAATGAACAGTCACTGGATTATAAGTAAAAACATGTTAGTTGGCAGTCTATAATTGGATAAATTTAAATAACCTTGGAACTCACGGTTCGAGGCCATTTTCCACCTTCCTAACTTAGAGGATGCTTTATGCTGCTATGCTATAGATAAGAACTTAATAGATTAGGAAGACATCTCAGCGCCTCCTGCATTTCATTCCAAACTCTRAGCAAAGAACTCTCGAAATAGTAAAAGTAAAAACAGAAACGGGATTCTATCATACTGCCACTTCTCTTGCTCAGTGTCTTGAGGAATAACCTGCTGAAATATGCACTTTACTTTCTTCAGTCCAGCAGGACATGCCTTAGCAATGGCCCAGGCTCATGCATCACATGAACACAAAGGTAGTGGTGTCATATCCCATGACACAGCCTCCCTCTAACAGGAGGTGGCCCACAGACCTGCAGCGCTCATTTCCAGACCCCCTCAGCCTGTGGCAAGGTAGGGAAGATCCTGAGCCCACTGCAACAAAGGGAACAGCAGTTTACCAACAAGGCGTTGCCAAAGAACCCACTGGAGAACTGAGCGGATCCCATCTTCAGGTCCTTATAGGCATATCTCCTGGAAGAGCCAATTTGCTGTCTAATCCCTACAGACATGCAAAGTGCCCAAACTTTCCAGAAAAAAAGGCAAAAAGTAGGGCTAGATAGTCTGCATGCCTATGTATGATCAGCAACTAGGGCCCATGTTTCCCTAATCTTGTCAAAACTGAGATAGACCCCAGGATTCCTGGTAGAATTTCAGAGTAATGCCAAATATAGTAATTTAATTCCAGGAGTAAAGAATACTGTGAATCGTGCATTAGCTGTCAAGGCAAGCTGCTTAGAAGAGATTTACCAGCCAAATCTGGTTTAGTCAGCTTTAGGTAATGTCCATTTAAAGCAGCCAGAGAGGAAGTAGCAAATGTATGTTCAAAAACCAGGAGAACTACCGTGGAAAGTAGCCAGAAAAAAAATTTCCAGCAAGGCTTAACCAGCAATACAATCTGCAGTTGCAGATGATTTGCTTTGGCAAGTGAAAGAGTCTGGATTTTCCAGCAATGCTGTATGTGCTCTTGTGGTATCACTAGAACTTTCCATGGTTATATTTAAACATGGCAGGAAGCAACACCACTTGCGCTTTTCAATGAGTACATTTATGATATGAGTGGCACAGGTACTTTTGGGTTTTGGTGACCTCTGTTGGACATAGAGAAAGGCTCTGGAGGTTTTGAAGAGGATGTTAAGTGCTTACCTACTCATTTCTCATCATTAGGGTTCAGATGTCTTGGTAATATCACAGCATTGGGGAGTGATGTGCCATCTAGATCCATAACAATGCGCAAGAGAATCACTACACCCACCRCCCTCTTCACCTTCAGAGCTGGGTCATTTCACCAGCTCTGGCAAAGAGGATTTGCCCTTGGCAAAGCTGTGTTGAGTGCTCCTGGTTACTTTCTTGCCATTCATATATTTGGAAATGAACTCGAATAGAATGTGTTCCCTGTTTTCTCCAGGGACTGAGGTGAGACTTACCGATCTCACAGCCTCTGTCACTGGTTTGCCTGGTGATGTTCCAGACAACCACAACAAATTATTCTTAAGAGGAAATTAGCATTTTTGGAGCTGAGAAGAATGACAAAGAAATGGCAGAGCAGGCACAAAGCTTGAAATAGTGGAAAGGAAATAATTCTTTTTCCAATTTAAAGGAAAATCTGCAACTGAACAAAAAAAGTACATTCCAAGGTTGTGCTAGATTGTTGAGACATAACAAGCCTAATTTCAACCTTCTTGTCCCAAGAGTTCTTCAAACACAATCAATCAAATCATATCAGCCTCCACTGGATTTCCAAACATATTAAAGAATATGAGGTTCACAGGCAGGTCACATATTTCATTCCTGTCACACCATTTTTAAGCTGGCGACTTCTGTACTTTGCAGTTCCATTGCTTTAATTAGTTCAGTCAGGTAAACAATATTTTCAGTGGCTGCTACTGACAGTCTCAGGATGAAGAGCCATTTCGAAATCTTTTTTCTTTATTTATTTATGTAGGAGTAATGGATGTAAATATTGCTAATAGGGGTACTACTTTATACTCCATGCAGTCAACTCAAGACATAGCCATTTTCTTTTCTTTATCCCCATTATCTTCTTGTTATGCATGATGTACTGGAACACTTTAGTATGTGTCATTTTGAGTTGCTACTTTTCAAATTTTGGTCCTGCAATATAATTTTCTTATCATTCATTTAAAATGCCTCAGAGAATAATCTGTAGTAGAATCAAAGTTCTATGAGAACACAGGTTTTAGTTTCTGGAAATAAAAATATAAAAAAAAGAAAAAACATTACCAACAAAAGCCCTACTGATTAGAAATATCATTGGTGTTCTTTAAAATAGTAGGTGACGGACAAGTTCCTATTGGTTAGGTATCAACATTTAAATTACTTGTGAATAAAAAAGCAATAAAAATAATAAAATTTAGAGGTATCACTCAACTTCATATTGCTGAAAATAAGTCCAGGTAAAAAATACAGTGTGCATTGCAAGCATATATTGTATACTACATATTTTATAAACTTCCTAATCCAAAAGTTAGGTTTATAGAAGCTTTTCCCACTTATACATGTTCTGAAAATCCATATCGTGGAAATACAGATATTCTGCTTACACAATTTTCAGAAGCACTTTAAAAGTACAGTTTGAAACCCAATCTTCATTGTTTATGTATTATGTTTCTGTGTGTTGCAGTAGGTATGTCAAWGGCCCAATGGATGGAATCAAAAAGGACAAGTTACGTAGTTCCATGTGGCACAAGGCTCTGACCAGTCAGAAGTTCCTGAATAGCCAATCCAGGTTATGAAGTCTTTGTTGCTGTAAAGAATATTTAACACAGCTCATACTGGATTTCAGAGAAAAAAAAAAACAAGCCTTGAAGTTGACTTCCTTGCTTTCTCCTGCCTCTCCAGCCTACTGGAGCCAGCAGTGGGATGAAAGATCAGGACACCATCACACCAGAAACTTTCCCTTGCTATTTAGCAATACAGCCAGGCAGCACACAGCATGGGACTGAATTAGGTTCCTGGTCTGGGAAGTTACAGAAGGGTTCTTCTGTTTCTTCTCTACAGTCAGTCATGTCCTGTGCCTCTAAGGAAAATCTAGAAGGTCCCCCTCTGACAGACAGGTTGACAAGAGATCAAGGCAGAAGAAACTATCTTAGAACTGAAGTTGCAATATTCTGTATTCTGGCGATCAAGGAAAAGACAGCAATAGTAGTGACAAGTGAAATCATGCTGAGAGATCCAAAAGCAATTTTCGTTGGAGAGTGAGGGATTATTAGTGAGATTAATCACAAATAGATTTATGTGATAAACAAATCGTAGGCTGAAAAATGTAATATGATTTCTCAGAACATCTTTTGATGTTAGATACAAGCTGAAAAATAATCTTCGCTTGTAAATCTGTGCCACCAAGTTTATGAAATACAAAATAAGAAGACTCAGATAAAAATAAGAATCTTAAAAGCAAAACAAGCAAATAAAAAGACACTATTTTTCCGTACCTTTTGGTGCCGGTTTCACCATTTATCAGTTGGCAGTTAGCAAAGGTTCCCAAACAGGGAAAAGAGGAAAAATCAGTCTTTTCACTGCTTTTTCTGACTCAATAGATAATCAACATCAAGAAAAATTAATCAAGAAAACTACTACTGAAAGAAAAAGAAGAAAGGACCTTTTTAAGAACAAAACCTCACATCCCCATAATGTCAAATCACAACATTTCTTAACAATGATCTTAACTATGACATGGCACTCAAAGAAGCATAATTTTTTGCTATAACATTTTTTTGCCAAGGAGACAAACAGAGAAACTACAGCAGCTATGTGTCCACCTCTTACTCAAGAAGGAATTTTTCACATCCTTCATGCTGTAGCTGTTTTGTAACATACATGGGAGCCCAAAACAGAGATATCATTACTGACCTAAGTGAGCCACTTTGTTAGGGGATGTTTACAAAACAAAAGAAAAAAAAAAAGTAGAGATGATTTGGGGTTTGCAAATCTTGTTTTAAGYCTGTAGGAAAACAAACAAGCACGATTTTAGCTAATAATAAGAATTTACATATTTATGGCCACTGTGCTGAAAAGTACTGCCTCTTGGCACCAAAACAATTTGATTGCTTGTTCTAAGATGCAGATTTCACACTCCTTTGGAAAAAAAATGAAACCCAAAGATAGCCAAACGTTGCTATTGGCACTGTAGAACATGAGCTTCCCAGCATCTGCTGCATGAAGCTGGCAGGATGTCCTCCAGATTCAGAAGCCAACTTGAAAAACAGCCTTTGAGTGTGCTGGTGCTCATCATACCAAACTGGCAAAACTGATTCGTGGTGTGGGGATATTGAATTCTGAGCAGCCCAAATGGAAATGCTTTAGAGGCACCCCATTGTAATTCTCTCCTTCAAAACTCTGTCCTCTTTTTGTTCAACAACTGGAAAAACGAGGGCCCCAAATCACTAGTGATTTTTTTTAATTTTGTCCGCAGAAGAATGATGCACAAACCTTTAATGTCAGTATGGTTAAGTGTTACATCACTCAAGAAAGGAAGGTATTTATTCACTGAAGACCTGCCTACCTTCCTTTTGGTGTTAGGCTAACAACACCAAATTTATTTCTTTATGGTCCACTGACTTGCCTGCAGATACCTACTTTCCCTTGCCTCAGATAATTAAATGGTCCCACAAATCAACTGTCACCTCTTACTTGACTGTCCATTTCCTTTTTTATTTAACAAATATCTTTTTGTTGACAGTGTTTGATGTGCAGAGAGCAGATTGAAACAGCTCCAGTTTTGCAGATATATTCCATTATTAATTTCTTGCATGCCAGTGGTTTTCATTTGCTGTCCTTTCTAGAGTACATACATAGSCAATACGGGCTACAGCAATCCACAGTGGATTAAATACTCACCACAAACTTTTCCAAGTGCATTGTGCATTTTTATCGTCACCCACTTTGAAGTCATTACTGTTCCACAGCCAATTTTCAGCAAAACTGACTTCCCTGTACTTGTTATATGTTGGCTCTTCTAATTATGACAGAGAAGGGAAGGCAGTACATTGAAATACTTTCAGCTGAAATTAAGATTCTTTAACTGGAGCATTTAAACGATTGAATAAATAAATAAATTTAAACACAGTTGCAATAAAAATGAGCCTCTTCAAATTAGTCATAACTAGAAGTTGACAAGCAGTTTATACTAACAACATACAATTAGCTGCAGGTATTTAACAACAGGCTTTTGCAGGAATTATTGTTGAGTCTGTTGTCTTTCTGATTACTGCTATTAACTCTTGCTTACACATCCTCACTGATCCAATTCTCCAGATTCTCTTAACTTTCCACCTGGAAAAAAATTAAAAGTTGATCCTAAAATTACCACTTTAGGACCTGAATGCGAAATTCACACAGGATTTAAACAATAAAGGGAACATGACTGTGCTGCTATGCGTCAGATGGAGGACTACAAGAAAATCTGATGTCACCATCCAGTTTGTGGCTTCTCATCTGAACATGATGAGGCACATAAGTCTATAGCCTAGTGCTCCTTGCATTCATTCAGGTACTGAGTCAGCTGTTTGGGCTGCTTCTGAGATGCATTCATAGGGTTGATGATGAAGAATGATGACAATTATGAGGCTTTGCAAGAAAGATGAACCCGCCCCATTACTAGTGATCAGCATGAAGCTCACATAAAGGGAGTCAAAGAAACTTTTCCCCTCTCACTTTCTCATATGGACATCAAGACCATCATCTTCATCAGTATAAATATGCCACTCATCCTAGTAGCTTGTGTTCTTATAACAGCAAATTTGGTTGGACATTTAAGGAGGACAGGTAGGTAACCAGCAGTGATCTATGAAGAACGTGGTTTAGGCAACTTCTACAGTCACGTCAGCAATACATATTTAATTTTATCTCTGTGTGTATTTATTCTAGTCATCTTCTCACACACTCCTAAGATTAGAAATTGTACATACTGATAAAAACATTAATTTGAAATTACCAAGGGAAAAAAAGGTGTTTGTTTCTTCTTCTGAAAAATCAGCTTTATTACTTGGCAAGTCTCAGCTAAGTTAAGTGCTTCACCTAATCAATTTCAGTATTTGCTTTTTGCATTATATATAACAAAGCAATAGAGATCATTGATTAAACATTAAAGGGATGTGTGGTAGCTCCTAGTAATCTGAATAGATAAAAGAGCCTATGTCCACTTTTTTCTTGGAAACCACTGAATTGCTGCAGGACAGCCTTTGTAGCCCTCGGGAAGCGAAAGCCCAAGCAGTGTCAAGTAGCCTTACAAAATACTGAAGATATCTGCTGCATTCTGTGTCTGTCCTTGCACTCTCTTTGTACAACGAGAGGGGAAAAAACTCACCCAGAAATCCCCAGAAATCTGAGGTACTGTAGAAGTGCTTTATTTTGTGTTTGTAGAGAAAATAAATGATACTCACTTCTTTCTTGCCAAGGGGGAAGCTGAAGTTAGAAAAGTAGAGATCCCTTGGGGGAATCTTGCTTCTTACAACCTATCCCACAGGAAGTAAAACACCCTTTGGGTCCTGATACCAACCCCAGCCAGCAATGGTTAAAAGGGACTTACAGTGAGAGACTGTCTTCGGCTGCAGCAAGGGTGTGCAGCCATTCCCAGCCCTGCCAAGGTGCTGCAGCACCCAAGGTATACAACTTTTCCTGTTTGGGCTCTGGGGCAGGATTAGAACAAACACAACACAGAGATGTCAAAGTGCTGAGCAACAGGCACTCGCTGACCTCCCGGCGGTGCCCACAACAGAACCTCTGCGGGACATGTGAGCAGCAAGGCACCCACTCACAGACTCCTGAGCTGTGTAAACTCTGCACATCATCTCCCCTCACATGTGCCTCTGAGCAGCCTGGCCTCAGCCTGTTCCCTGGTTACTAGGAGGGGTTTGACAGGAGCCTAACTTTGTTATCTTCAGGTCCTGTGTATGGAAAGTCTCTTACTATGCATTCAGGGACCGCTGCTCTGGTCTCACTGACCTGTTCAGAGGACAGACATGGGGAGACGATCCCACTGCTACCAGAGTAGAAAACAAGTTCATATAGAAAACAAGCCAATTTAGAAAACAAATCTGTTTTGGTACTGACAATGCAGCTGAGGACTTTTCCTTTACACTCTTGCAAGTCTCTATGAGCTCTTTATAGCTATACAGTTTCTGAACTTTGTTCTGCACAGCTTCTTTTAATTCCAGTAGGATACTTTCTTCAAGAAAGCTCAGTATGGACTAACCTGGATATCCTGAATTTCCTCTATACTGTATACTTGTCATAGATACACTGCATCAACACAAAGACCGTGATACAAAGCACAAACCCACTACTGCTTGAAGAGAATAAATGTTAAAGGATTGTGTTTATCCCTGCTAGTGAAATTTGTTCTGAAATCCTTCCAGGTTTGCACTCAATAGGATATTTATTTAAAAGGGATGGGAGGGAAAACAATAGAGGTAAGTGAAAATCCATCAAAAGGCATCATTCCTCTGCCAGGTGCAACAGAAAGGAAGATAAAACAGATAATAACACTTCTGGAACAGAATGCTGTTCAGGTTGAGGGATGGGAAGAGCTGACAGCTCACAGAGTCTGTGAGAGCAAGCTGTTGGGTAAAGTGTCAGACTAAATAAATCCATACATCGTTGTTTCACCCAAACACAACTCTATTACAAATGATACAGTCCATCACTGTGCCTTGTTTTTTCAACTTTGAATGTGAAGCAGCAGCACACTAAAAAAGGTGTGTAGGAATCACTGCTTCCTGCAGAAAGCACTGCAGGAGATGAGGTACTATATCTAAGAAGCTTTGATTCTTGTTTGTCCCCCTATGACTTTGACACCACTGAGAACCCACATATCAACAGAGATGGTATTCAGCAAGCTGATAGGATATAGCACCTGGCACTCTGTTCAGTGAGCATATTAACTTCATTGGGAATTATGTTAATACTTTAAGGGACATGGGGAAATGGAAGCAGTTGTGAGGAACAGTCCATGCATAGGAACTAGTGAAGAATCTGGTGAGAGCAAAGGTAAAATAATCTTTGGTGCTGCRCAGTGAATGTACAAAAAACCTGGTGTTGAAAACGTTGCACTTCATTTATTGTTTCTCGGTGGGTTTTTTCTAATTATCATGAGAAAGGCAACATTTTCAGGTAGCTGTGAGATTAAAAGTAAATAAAACAAGCAAGTTTTTAGAAGAACAAACTCTTTAGCAAATCTTAGGTTTTCTCCTTAGATTAGAATGACTGTGACAATATTTCGTGTCATAATTGTCAGAGACCACTTTTCACCTGTGTGTCATGAAACACTGAATAAAGGTGGAAAAAAAACCCATGAGCAATACATCACACAGAGAGAGTCTGAGAAACAGAGAGGCACAGCAATTTCTCAAAAGTAATTCAACAGAGCAAGAATGAAAACCAAGTGCTATAATACCTTCTCCATTATTATATCCATTGAACCATTCTAGGACTGAGTGGCTTTCTTTTCCTTTTTAACCCTTCCTTAACATTTCAGAAGTGCCAATGAGGTTGTATTTGTGACACCACCTCCATGAATGTTGCATGACTTGTCCTTAGAGGACAATAACACAGCTACAGGAGTCAAACACGCAGGAGACCTTAAGTTCTCAGAAGACTAATTGCCCTTCCATTTCCAGTCTTTCCTCAGGCAGTTTGATCTTAAACAGAATGGACAGGGCCATTTTGGACACATCACTGTCAATGCCTCCATATGCAGACTCTACTTCCAAAGAGGGTTTAAAACAGGTGATTGAGCTTGGCTGGTCAATTTGTAACTAGAAGATGATGGGAAGGTGGGGAATTATGCTGCTAGATTTGGTTATTTCTTTGGCTCATTATGCCTGCCTGCCTGCTCATTCTGTGCTCACTTACCTTGTGAGTGCATCTACTGACCCACAGAAGACCATAAACAACATAAACCAGGCAAGTGAGAAAATACTGGTAACTTCATTTACTCTCCTCACACTTACAAGCAAAGTGATTTTCTTCTTGGAAGGTATTTCTTAATAATTATGTTACTGCAAACTTTAGATTATATACTGGTTTTACATACCTCTATACCTCTCTTACTGCGTAATTTCAGATTGCTATAAAGATTGGTTTTGAGTGCCCTTAATACAGCAGAATTTTCTTTAAGAGGAGTGAGGGAATTTGAAACAGAAGTTCACTGGTCCGTTCTGTACCTGTCAGCCTTGAAAAACATACTCTTTCAAATGAAATCTGAATCAATGTCAGTATTTTTATACTGCTATCATTTAAAAATAGATTTATTTTAACACTTGAATTTCAGTCATCATGTAAAACTCCATAAACTTTTCTGTTCATTATCACTGATATCTTAAAAGATTATGCACTGATATTAAAATTTCCAGCAAATGCTCATGATCACTCTCTGTTCTGCAGTGCTTGACAAAACTGCCAATAATTTAAAATGTGCCAATAATTTAAAATAAAGGTACTTGTGAGCATAGGGTGATACAGAGTTTCCAGGCAGGTACAAAGGAGAGCTCGTTTATTACAAAAACCAAGCCTTTTTAAGCAGTTAGCCATTATCAAAAGACATACCATTGAAACACAACAAACAATAGTTCAACCAGTCACCATAAGCCATGAGGTATCACGTGACGATTATGTAACTTGTTTTCTCTACTTCTAAGTTAGCTGAGCTTGTTCCCAGAGGTCTTTTTACTTAGCCAAAGTAACAGAAGTGAACCATGATTTTACAAGAGTAACAAGGCCTTCATTTTGTAAGGTTTTACCTATCCGCAACAGGTACTTCTGGCTCTTGCTTATCCTGATTCTACTGCCAGTTCTGGACCAGGATAAGAAAGAGCCAGAAGTACTTTTATGCCTTCTAGTACTCCACAATCCTAAACTACTGTAACGCATCTCCAGGCAATGGTGAGCCATGCGCAGCTAATCAGGGCCTGAGCAGCAGTCCCCACGATCATACAAAGGGATGGTTGCAAAATTGTCATTGTCAAATTCCCATGCGGATTTTTGATGTATTTATCATGTACTTCCAAAGACTGCATCTTCCAGGGATTAGCACAGAAAAGTACAACCTTCAACATTACAGACTATAATTGGGAATTCAACTTCCACAAACTTTAGGTCACTTCCAAATTCCACTCCCAAGTTACCAGGTAAGCCAGGAGCTCTGGATTTCAGGCAAGGCAGATGCTCTTCATAAGGCTTATTTCCTCCCCTAGCCTTCAGTGGCATCTAGTGGAAAAGAAGCAACTTGGAAGGAAGAACAGTTTGGAGGAAAAATGCAACTATGCAATCTTTTTCCAGCTCCACCAAATAACCTTCCTCCGATGCCTGTGAAGGAATAAGGACGTGGAGTGACTATATGAAAAATGAACAAGTGCTGGTATGGAGTAGAGCTGGTGTACAATGTTCTCTTGAGGAAATGTTGCCATACAAAACAAGCTCAAATGTTAGCACATGGAGGTGTAAAAAGAGCTAAACGCAGCGTGATGAAAAAGCCAGCAATCCTAAAAGAACAGGCAGGGTGCAAAAGGGATGAGGAAGGGTGGATCTGACCTGGGGTACAACTGGAATCATTTAACATTTCTTACTGGAATTACATACTAGGCATTTTACCTTTTTTACTGGAGCAGACATTGAGTCATCACTGTGCATTTGCAAGTCATAGTGGGCAGTTTAAAAAAGTTCCTTTTTTTTTTTCCCGTTTTCTGACCATGCCCCTGTAACTTAGTAATACAAATAAGATTATATCTTGTTCTGGGAAAACACATTCCTTGTTTCCTGGTAGCTCTGTGCCACATTTCTGTATTATTGGGGAGTCTATTTCCAAATGCTCCTTGTCACTTCAGCTACTCTTCGGGGATGGGGCTTTAAGTTTCCTTAACTTAACCACTCCCAGCTGTTGGAGTTCCTGATAACCTCATGAAATTGGTGCAGCCCATTTATGGTGTATTTTTTCAAGTCTTTTGTACTTCAAGTAGTACCTGAAGTGAGCCTACAAGAAAGATGGAGAGAGACCTTTTAGAACGGCCTGGAATGACAGGACAGGGGGAAACGGCTTCAAACTGAAACAGGGCAGGTTTAGACTAGATAGTAGGAAAAAGATTCTTTAATTTGAAGGTGGTGAGGCACTGTAACAGGTTGCCCAGAGATGCTCTGAATGTCCCATCCCTGGAAATGTTCAAGACTTGATTGAATGGAGCTCTGAGCAACCTGGTCCCTTACAACCCAAACCATTCTAGGATTCAGTGATTCTAGTTACCTGACTTGAATAAAAGTCCACAACATTTTTCAGAGCAGCACTTGGCCTTGTAGCTGTCAAGTCTTATTCACCATGGGAGAAATCTATCCTGTAAACCTGTCRGTGCCATGCCACCTGCCTTAACTCTATTAGCTGCTGTGTCGTAGAGTCACCCTTCCCATTTTTCCTCGAAACAAATGAACCTTCACTGGTGACAAAGTGAAATAGACACTCAGCTTCCACCAAACCTCTAAACATTCCTGTAGCTGCTTCTTTTGCTGGTGGGCAAATGACTCCACAGCTTCACTGGGGTGTTTGAAGAATGCTCACATGTGTTAATGCAAAAGTCGTTATAAGTGTTCATCTCCCTCCATAGTCAGAACAGCTCTTTCCATGTATCATACTTTCCCTGCCTTCCTGTGAAACACTGGCTACTGTATTTCTAGACTCCGCCCTCTCCATTTTGGTACTTATGCGTTCAGTTTTCCTGTCGCCGCTGAACAGTTGAAAAATGTCAAGCTAAACAGTTCATGAGTGGGTTCCTTCTCCCTTTCTACCTGAGCCACAAAACCAGACACTGGATTTGTTCTTGAAAGAACAACGTACTGCTTCCTTCTGTGCTCGCATCTCTTTGGCAGAATTTTCAAGCAAAAAACTCATAGAAGGCTAAATAGTGGACAGACTTTGAAAAGCTCCATTAATCTCTGACCTGTGGTTTTAGTCTTTTCCTATGTATTTTTTTCATTCGTCTCCAAATACCAAGTGTGACGATTTCAGCATGTGGTGACTTTGCTGGGTAGGTGGTTTCTTTGTTTGTTCTACATGTCCTATCCTTTCATCCAACTTGGTATGTATTCACTCCATGGTACTGAGGCCAAAGGACAAAAACTCCAGACAGGCAATTTATCAAGAGCTGCAGCTCCATCCTATGGAGCTATTGCATTCCCAGCAGTACAGATTTGTCCTGTCTGAATACAGCTTGTCCTCATAATGCCAAATATGACACTGCTACGGTCTGCTTTTAGTATTAATCCTATGGCGTCAGTCATATGAACTGCTTCAGTGGTAACCCACAGTATAACAAAGGATTAAGACAACCTTGATTGCTAGAAAATTACACTACCCTAAACTTGATGGAAATAGTGAGTATTACCCACTGCTTATGAGTTCAAACAGTAGCTTATTAAGGTGGGAAAGAGTTTTTAAATGTCAGTGCTTAATGGTGGATCCACCAAAGGGTTTAATAGAGCCACCAAAGTTAGAACATTTCCCACTAACTTTATTTCATACTGCAATGGGCTGTGACTGACACCTCTACTGTACTCCATGTACTGACTTGTTCTCTGTATTGGATTTTTAATGAAAAATCTTTGTTTCCTGAGACCTTACTTTTCCTAACAACTGGTTCTGCTTCTGCACTGCTTTGAAATGCATCACATTTTCATGTGACTATCAAATAGTGGTTTATGTTTTCTACTGAGTAATTTCATTCCACCTGCATGCCCACCATTTTCCTAGCTAATATACTCTGCATTTATCTTATCTCTTCCTTCCTTTTTCCTCCTGTTAAGTGCTAACAACATAATGAAAGCTGCAAACTGATAGGTTTCATATCTGTTGATCTAATTACCTTTAATTTCAAAATAAGGTACTGTAATTTCTTTCCCCCTCTTGGGCTGTGTAGTAACCTCTAAAATATATATTGCTTGTTGACATAACTTTAGAAAACACTTTCATACCCTTATAATATTGCCTGGGGAATATAGAGTACATAAAGCACTTAGCAGGGTGAAAGGATATGGCTGCAGTACCATTTAGAATGTTTCTGCAATAGCAGAAGCATGTCATTGTTTGGTTTTTTGTGTTTTATTTTTTTAAATAACTGAGATCTTTTTCATTCTCTTGCACTCCTGGAGGTCACCAAAGTCATGCTTGAACCAACAAGTCTAAATTTACTTCCAGAGCAAGTACTTCCAGAATTTCTTTAATTTAAACCTGACAGAAGACATTTGTTCAACTCCTTGCCACTAAGAAGCAAGGTGAAGTAAGCTGTCTGGTATCTGCAGGGTCCAGTTTTGTACACAAGAAGTCCAGGAGCTCTTCTTTTGTGAAAGGTGAGACGTTCCCAGTGTAAACTCTCCCATGGAGGGGATGATCCTGGTACTGCCTTAAGGAATAGGGAAAAGACACTGTCTCCAGCCTTTGTACAATGCAAGTTAAGATAGAAGCACATTTAAATCCATATAGGGACTATCCAGCCCTGCTAGTTCCATCTGCTTATTAATTTAAATGTGCCTGGTTTAATATGCATCTCTTGGGGAGCTTTCATTATGTGAGTAGCTCTAGAAACCAGCACAGCTATAACACAGGTGAGAGTGAAAAAAGTTTGTAATGACATCAGTGTGGTAGGTAGAAATCCTGCTTTGTGTGTCTGCCGATGCTCAGGTCAGACTTAGTTACTACTATGAAACCTCCCTTTCATAACTTTTTTAAAAATCCAGAAAGAATAAAATTAATTAGGAAAACAGAGCTCTTTAGCAGATGAAGGTCCCACCTATCAAAATAATGTGCATCTGTTCAGGATTTACAAGCCTAATTTCCCCCAGATAGCTGCAGAACAGTCAACTGCTATTTTTAGGTTTTGTGAGTAGCCAAGGGAAAAATAGAAATATACATCTGGAACACTGTATATGTATCATTAACTAGAAAAGCTTCTTTTCAAAGAACATTCGCTGATACCTTTTACAGATTCTCTTTCCATCATCTGGAATAGCCTCCTTGGCCTTTTCTATCTGCTGAAGAACTGGGTATTCTCCAGGGCGATCCTAGCAGGGACTCTAGCAGTGTGAGTAGTTATCACTAGTGATTGAATCTCTCTGGAGGCACGGACATCTAGGGATGCTACCTATCTTCCAGTAGCTCTCAGCATTTCACTGGATGAGGTCTGAGCTGGAGGACAAAAAGACCCAATGCTGACTGCTAATCTCTTTCCTCATTAACAACACAGTGAGTAACATGAAAGATATAGCACCACACTGCAGCAAATACAGCATGTGTTTGTCTTCAGATCTGAAGATGAGGGGCAACTTTGAAATCTAAGTAGTCAAAAAAAGAAAAAAAATCCTTAAAATAGCCTCCAGTAAAGGCACAAGTACTTTTGTGCTAAAGCTAACCTTGATACTGAGAGCAGACATAGAGAATGAGAAACAAACTGGTTTTTTCCATAGAAATTATAGCAGACAGATCTTCCCTGGCAACATCACAGAAGGTGGGAGCATGGGGACATTCTGGGAGACCTGGCACTGGGGATTTCTCCTACCTAGTCACCTGGTCCTGTTCCCCCAAAGTTTCTCTCTCCCATATCTTGTCCACACCAGGTAAATGAGCCACATTTTCGCTTGAGACAGGTGACATATGCAAATCAATCTTCAATGCTGTGTGCTCTGGGCAGACACAGAGGGCTGTTGAGTCTAGCCAAGAGCACAAACTACCAGGGAAGTGCCCAAGCAGGATGAAGCAGGTCCAAGGCTACCCCAAGACATCAGTTTGCAAGCTGGGACTTGGGCCAAGGATGTCAGTGGTCAGGAAACAGCATGGCTGAGCTGGAGAGCAGGACTGTCCCCAACATGGCTTGGGTAGAGGCTAAAGGACCAGCCCCTGGGCCCACGAGCAAGGTATGGGAAGAGATCCCTTGTGAAACTGATTAGGGCCATTAAGGTTTATTGTGCCCTCAGACTCCAACAGCCCACAGGAAACACATGACTGATGAAGGAGAAGCCTATTATCAGATTATTTTTCTCACCCTTGAAGAAATTCTGTAATAGCACCCAGCTATATTGCTGCCATCTAATCACAGAAAAGGTGCTAATTGTCAGCTGATAATGAAAAGGTAACACAAATGCATTGCCACAGATCTCTGAACTGGCTCAGCAGTCAGCCTCTGTGGTGAAAGACGTAAATTCAATACTCACATCAAGGGATGTAGTCATTCACATGGAAAACTAAACAAGAACTGGGCAGTTATTGACCATTCACATATTTAATGTCATGGAAATACCAGGATGGAGAGGAAGGGTGGTTGGATTACATGCATGTGTGTGTATATAACCTGGACCTTGACTGAACCCAAATTCACAGCTGGCTTTGGCCAGCGATTTAGGGCATAATTTATAAAAGTATTTAATCATCTAAGCATGCATGGATAAAATTTGCAGTGAGGCTTAATCAGCTCTTTAAAAGTCAGGGATATATTTTTGTGTCTTCATGTATTGAGATAGGCTTAAGAACTCACATACATCTTCAGAGCTGGGGTCACAGTGATTGTAAAGCAGAGATAATGATGATGATGTTTATCCTCTCCCTGACACAGGCCTCCCAGAGGCTCACTGCCTGCTTTACTTCATCAGGGCATAGACCATCAGTCACTGTATACAAATGTATACATACACTGAAATATATATATGTAAAGGGGGTGGGGCTGGTGGTGTAATTTGACTGGTACAGCAATAGAAACTGTAATATCATTACTGTTGGTTTTGGTACTTATTTATGTATGTGTGTATAAAAAAATAATAAAAAATACACATTCTGCCACTTAATCTTACAGTGCCTTAGATCTTAGTTATATATATCTGTGGGAAGGGAAGGCAAACCCTCCCACAAAGTGATGAGAGAAAGGGATTGGAGCAAGACACGGAGGGCAGATTCCTCCTGCTGCAATACAAATTAAGAAACATTTGTTCTCTTGTAAACTAAAGTTTTGTCAACTTAGAAGTTATTTTGTTTGTTTGTTTGTTTGTTTGAGCAGAAGAAAGGATTGAGTTTCTCTGCAAACCTGCTGGGATCTGAGGCTATCATGGAACCATAGACATGTTTAACCTGGTTTGAGCTGACCAGCCATGATCCAACCTGTCACACTCCAACGAGGATAAAGTAAAACTTGTAGCCTCATCAGGGGACATGTTCGAGCTTTGTAGGTGTGGACATTGCAGCATAACAACGCTTTATTACAGATAACTCACAGAGAGGGAAGTGTCAATTAGGCAAATATTTTTGCAGCTTGTAGCAACTGTATGTAATGGCTGTCCCTTATACTGTACCAAAATTCTGCATCCAATATTTTTCATATTCGATTTTGAGCACAAACATTTATTACTTAAAAAGACCTCTCCAGATAATGTGTTGACATTTGGCAAGTCTCTATTCCTTGCCTGGGAAAAGTCAGAGTCTGAGGTGCATCTCAGTGTCTGGGAATTGACTTGTACTGAAGTCCAGTGAGAAACATTGGAAATCTACACATAACCAAACCAACATTCTTCTAAAAAAATGAAAATACGATTATCTTAGGGGTCAGTAAACTTATCTGGAGCACTTTTAAACCCAAAACACAGCACACGGCTGCATAACCACTGAAAGCGTCCAAGGCAGAAGGCCTGCAAGGGTGGTGGGTTACATCTGTATTTCAATTTAACCTTCATCGTACTCAAGGAAAAATAGAGGTCCTTTTGTGAAAAGCAGAGCACAGCTCTTGCCAGCTGATGGGGAATGCACATGGAGGGATTTATGTGGCGGAGCTTGTGCCTGTGAATCACAAAAACCCAAGAGGATTAGTGCTTCAGACTGAGAAATGTGCACAGCAGTAGGTCGTGGCCCTGGGAGAGTCTAGCAATTACTCGCTCTGTTTTCTGGACACTACATATGAGCAAGTAAAGCAGAAAATGAAATAAAACAAATAAAACAAATTCAGAGACAATAAGTAAGTAGATAATGGCTTAAGGTGCTGTTTCTCCTGAGGCTAATTCCCTTTGTGATTTTTTTCCCAAAACCTCCTTTGAGAAGAAGCAGTTCTGGGGGTGCAAATTCACCAAACCAACGAGGGATATCATCGCCCGTGCAGTTATTAGCACTGAGCAATACTCCTACCCGGCGTAGCCAGCCACAAGTCCAGAAATAAAGAGGCAGGAAGGCTCTTAACGCACTATGTTCCACAGTCCAGGGAGTTTATTCCAATCCAGTTGCGAAGGGAGTAGGAGGCGAAGAGACCTCAACAATCATGATACTTGGTTTTTAAACCCACGCGCTCAGGGGGCTCGTAACCAATCACCACGGCTTAGGGGAGGGAAGAAGGCGGGGAGAAACTACTACAACCAATTACTAAGGAGGGAGGGTGGAGAGAACCATGGACCAATCAGACAAGTCAACTTCTCAGAAAGCAGGCAGGAAGGATTTTGTTTCACCATATTTTTTCCCACCAGTATATTTTTCCTCTATCAGGGTCTTTCAGCTCCTCAATCCTCCCAGCTTTTATTTCAGGGGACCCGACATCTAGACATGGAATAAAATAAATGTACTGCACTGTAATACTTCCTGACCATTAATCTGAATGCCAACTAAAGGATATTGTTGCTCTGTATCAAAACAAAGTATATTTACCTAAAAGACACCAAGGCAGACAGATCCCTATGTATTTGTGGTTGAGAACCACATTTCCAGGCTCCAATTTTAATGGCATCAGAACCATTTCACCTATTCTTTATACTGCCAACAGCCTGGGCTTCTAGAGGTATTTCCAGCAAGCACTAGTTTTCAGATACAGACATAACTATGATTTATTTATATGGGACTGAATCAGAAAATATTTAGTTCAAAACAAGGAAACAAGCCCTGGTGTCCATGGAAATTTTGTTTCAGAATAATTACAAGGTTTTAAGAGTCAGTTCATTTAAATGGCTAATTTGTATTAGACAAATCTGGCTTTGCATAATATTAAGAGAATCGTCTGAGTGGTAGTAAAATTACTCTTCACAGTAAAGAGCCATCAAGCCATCATTTCAATTTTCTAAGAAGTCAAAGAGCCATCAAGCCATCATTTCAATTTTCTAAGAAGTCATTTAAGTATTTATTACACTGTTATGACCACACAACCTATCACATCTGGATTTCAGAAGATTTCACTGCATAGGCCAAAAAATCAAAGTGGAAGCAAATTTTTTAGAAGACTGCATAACTAAAAAATTCACAAAAGTACACCTACTTCTAAGAGGCCAGTCCAGTTTCAGACATGGGGCAGAAGCTCGATGCAAGATGGGTTGTAAAGTAATTTTTGTTTCCATGCAATAAAAGGCAGGTGCTCACCATAGAAAGCGAGGGGCAGTGACTTCTTTTGGGGAACGACATACTGCCCAGTGTCTTTTTCTTCTTCAATTCACATCTGTGACAATGTGCTGCTCCAATTTAGTGACGTCGGTGGAGACATTAAAATAGCAGAAAACAATCATTCTAAACCTCGTTAAAATGACTCAGGTCCAAGCAGGTCTGATAGTCCTGAGAGTTATTTATGAGGATATAAAACAAATGAAGAGGGAAATGCTTTTAAAATTGAAGAAATCAAAATCATGCCACTTTCTGTTTTTCCAACATTTTGCAAGGATCATCCCCTCTCTAATTCAGTTTCCATCTATTTATAATAACAACCACAGCCATAAAAACAAACTTTCAAACTCTTCTTTATGTCTCCTTCAGCACCCTAAGGTAATCCCTTTTGAAATTTTCTCTGTGTTTATCAACTCTGACCAATGCTTAGAGATCATGGAGACCTGTTGCTCCATGCTGTTAAATAAAGCATCTATGCTTTTGTAATACTTAAATCTGTGGTCAGCTCAGCACTGGTCTTGGTAAATAGTCCCTCTATTTTTAAAAGGGAAAAATGAGACTGCTGATTTGAATCTTGGCAGAAGGTACATGTATCAATGTACCTGACAAGAACCATTTCTGAGCATGGTCCTSTCTCATAATATAATTTCAAAAGTTTCAGAAAGCAACAGAGCTCTGGAAATAGTGACAGTGATGAGAACGAGTTTAATCGCCTGTGGATGAAAATCAGGTAATTTCATCAAATTTACAGAAAAGTATTTGTGTTGTGATTTTTTTTCCTATTTGATGTAAATGCAACAATTTTTGAGGCTGTTACAATTTTCTTAGATAGCTTTCTGCTGAGGCACAAAGATTCTTTTCCATAGTTCTCCACACTAGATGTATGTACCTGAACCCTTAGCATACATAAATTATAACAGTAATCTATACTTTGCATTTTATTTAAAATACCTCATAATTAAATTATTTCTTGAAGCTAATGTAGTCTTAGTGGGAGTCAATAAAAATTTCTTATTAATTTTATTAGGAGGCAATTATATATTTATCAAAATGCACTTCTGACAAAGCTAATTAGAAATGCTATTAAAAAACCTCTGATAGATGCTCTTGAAATATTTAAATGTCTGGAACAAAGCATTTAAAAATCTCTTTGATAAAAAGGGAAATTTCAGAATCAAGGTAAAACCCCCTGATTTTACCTAATAAATGTGTTTCTCATGACTCATGACAATATATTTTTAAGCATTTTTCTATATTAGCTTTGGAACACTGGCTTTCCATGATGCTACAATTGTCATATTTTCTGTGGAAAATTTGTAGTGGGTTTGTGTAGACCTTATTTTCAGAACTGATTCGAACTGCATTTGCTTAGGTGAAAGCTAAATTCAGATCACAGAAGTGGTCTCATGAAGCCACACTACTTTATTTATCATCACAGGCAGATCTAACCATGGACTAAAAACATTTACTGAGCCCAAATCAATTTTTCTCATGTTTGCTGCCTCTCAAATGTTTCTATGAGCATGAATAGCTCCATTTCAAAGGCAGTTTCCCCAGAGGACAGTGAATGCAAACACCAGCGTCATTCCCATCCTCAGTCTTCTCCTTATTCTCTCAGCAGCATGAGAGAAATGTGATTGGTACTGAGGCTTCTGCATTACCAAGTGGGAGGACACAGTCAGTTTTGGGATGGAAAACACTTACAAATCAGTTTATCTTGTGTTCTGTTTTAAGAACGTCTAACTATTCATCCTGCCATGTGGAGAAATCACCCTTCTGAGGGAATCGTGTGTGTACCAGGGTAGGGCAGTAGTGGAGTGCTGTTCCCTATTCCCCTTCAAAGTGATAGTTCTTCATTTAAACTTTTCCTGAAATTTTGCACAAAGAGATGAAATCTTAATTCTCCCTGATCCTGTTCAGTCCATTGTGGAATTGAATAGTCTCTTTTTTTCCTAAACATAGTTGCAGGAAGGCAACCTTATCATTCAGCAGTAGGGAAATGTGTCATATCACATAAAAATTAGTCACTGAGATGAGAGTTGGATGAGTTTCCCAGCTTCCTGGATCATGGGTGAAACAATCTTTTTTTGCAGCAATCTCAGAATTCCTACTATAAATGACTTCTGAGGTCATTTTGATGAGCGAGGACCAGTCAGGAAATTCCCTGGTGTCACTTAGGACAAAATTGATTACTTTGTCTTCGGGCATTGTTGGTAGGAAGGTTTCTTTAATCATGGGGTGTTTCATCTACAGTCTTTGAAGAACCATGCTAACTAGACAAACTTTATTTTATAAAGTGCACGGAGGTGCAGTGGTAGTCAGACATACCACCCCACCACGTGCACCTTTTTCTAAATCTCAGCTAACTGCATAGAAGTCGGAAGAAAAGGTGAATAATTTTGGAAAACAGTGCAAAAAATAGCCTGGCTACTTCAGAGAACAAGAAGGAAAAACTATAGTTGGTTTGCCCATTTGAAATATGCCCTAACAACCATTTCATAGGGAGGTCCTTTGAAGATGACACTTGAAATCCAGCAGAGCTGCTTCTCTTTTTCTTCCCTTGCGCTGTTATGCATATGGCAGTGATATGCATCTTACAGCTCCCGGGAAATTTCTTCCGCATTTGGTTAGAGGCTTTGAAAAATCTCTCTGTGCACAGATACGATCAAAACTTGTTAAAAGCTCAGAGAGCTTGTCTGCAGTGTAATTTTCCTACCTGGGCCTGCAGGGACAGAGCAGGACTTCCTCTTCAGCATTTGTTTCTTTCACGAGGGAGGGAGCTCTGTGGCAGAGCCTCAGAGACTCTGCAGGACGCAGGGCTGTTTTGAACTGTGGTTCTGCCCACACTCCCTTTACTTCACTTTTTTTTATACTGTTGAGAGTGCAGAAAGATGTGGGAAGCTCAGCCCCTGTGCCCAGGCTCCAGCCCTCCTGAGTGCAGGACAAGTATCTGTCTGGTCTTGTGTGTGACTTGATGCTGGGTTGAATAGACTGGAGAGCAGAAATTCCCCCTCAGTGATGCCTGGGTCATGCACAAGAGAAAGAGCACGGTAGAGAGGAGGCTTGGCAGGGCAGAACAGTGAAAGGATGCAGGGAAACTGGGAAGAGATTGGGATTATAAACAGGAAGCAGAAGGCAGCAGAAGAGGAGAGAGAAAGAACTGAACAATGAAGATGTGGAGCTGCAGAAGAAAACCAYAAACAGGAGATGAAAGAGAGTTGCAGGGAATCAGCAAAGGTAGATGAGAGTGGAGTGGAAATGGAGGCAGGCTCTAGAAGAAGAATTCACAGCTGCTGGTGAATCCCATCCTGCACAACCTGGAGCTGAACTGTAGTAACTGTGGGAAAAAAAGTTCACCTCTAATTTTTCCTATACTTTATTTAATAACTAAAGTAGTATGGTATCTGGGTAATCCAAGAATGGTCCCTATAGAAAAGGAGCTGCACAAATGAATAGGGTGAAGATACTGGTTATGTAACATTTCTCAGCTGTGACTATTGTAAAACCAGACCTGATAAGAGAAAGAGAGGCATAAGTAAAGGGAAAAAAAAATAAAAAGAACATAAAAAACAATAGACTTAATGGAACAGAAATGCTGTGAAGATAAGAAGACAGAATGAAATTGAGAGATGAAAGGAAAGAAGATAACAATGAAGGAAGGTGCTAGAATAGCATTTCTCAAACTTTCTGAAAGCATGGGTGTGTTTGGTCTCATCTGTCTCTGTAGGACCTCCAGTGGATCCAGACATCCGGGAAAATATTTTTGGTGTTGTAACAGCGGCAAAGATCTTCATTAATGAGTTTATTAGTCATGCAGGTACATAACCATACAAAAACAGTAGTAATGAGAGTAAAAAAGAATAAAAATAAGTAAATAAAATCTCCGGCATGGAGGACTCAAGCTGCTTGCCCGAAGAGTTGAAGAATGCAGATCATTCAGCCCCAGACTGCTAAATCTAAGAGCATAAAGTGACTTAATTACAGCAAGGGCTCCCTAGCCATAATTTTGTCTCTAAAGTAAAAGGTCATTTCCTAATCCCTCTCTGGAAGAGTAAACCCAATCCTCACTTCACCCATATTCACACAGTAAGATGATTTCTGATACAGAGCATTTGGCTTTTAAATAAGCAGGACGGAATCCTCCCTTCAACACGTCTGGAAATCCCCTGTAAGCCTTCTATATAACATGACCTCCTCATACCACAGTGGCCTTTCTTGTGTTTAAAGACCCAAAGTTTCTCAGCTGAGAAACATTATCATTTGCATACCTGTGTGCCGCTGTCTTTAGTCTGTGAACTGTGATGATGTTTTTCTAAGTAATAAAAAAATAGGAGCCAAGACCTTGGAGTGATGATCAATAAGTAGATATCACTCTTTACTTCATGGTAGGGCACCCTCAAGGAATGGAAAGGTTTAGACTTGACTTTGTGCCCCTGGTCAAAACCATGTATGCAAATTCTGGAGCTTCATTAAAATTGTAAAACAACTACTTGATTTTTCAGATGACAAAAACTCAGCTCTGAGAAAAACTCAGAGCTGCAGTTTCACAACCAATTAAAATAGCACAAGTAATGAAACAGAAAGATGTTAAATGCATGTCATAAAAGTGTCTGTCTCCAGATGCATTTTACGTTGCCTATTTCCTCTCTATAAAAATGTACATATTCTTCTCTTTTCACTAAGCACAAAATGAAAAATAAACTTTGCACTTATCTGAAAATAAATATTAAAACCAGATATCAGCTTTATTGGATGCAAATTTATTTATCTTTTTCAGCTCAAGGGACTTTTAAATGAAAGGACATTCAACCAAGAGTCAGTGAAGGCAAAAGGATCATTGATCAGCTGAGCTTTCCACTGCTCGCCAACCTCGATCRTAATGTCTATGTATCCCCTAGGCATTTGTATGTCTAGTAGCATAACATTATGACAAAGAACTTTGGTTTATTTTCACATTAGAAAAAAATAGAGCAAATACTTTCTACTGAATTTTTTCAACATTTTTCAGCCATTGAGGAGAGAGACATATAAAAGGTGTCTGTGTGACATTAGGACAGCAAACATTATGCAAAAAGGAAAAGGAAACTCCCACCATGTGTTTTACAGTCAATTCCAATTACTAAAATTAAAACCTAGGCTATTGGTTTTGGCACTTTGTTTTTCCCTCTCCTCATAACTCTTTAATTTCACTGAGCAGAACTACTGCAGTATTACTCAGAACAACTGCACTGTATATTAAGAGCAGGCACAAGGCCAAAGTTCTTGACTTTCCACATGGCTGAAACACTGCTGGAGCTGGCTGTGAGTGACCTGTCAGGAACACCTGTGGGATGTCCTGGGGGACTTCCACGTACCTATGGCTCAGAGCTGCCATGTCGCCATGAGTGAAACACAGACTTTTTAATTTTAGAAGTATTAGAATAGGGCCAGAACCATAATGCATTGATTGATACCTGCTGCTGTCTCTGCACTGACTGCAATGGAAGATGACGACTCAGGGGAAAAAAAATTGAAAAATAAAAAACATAAACTTTCRCTTTATATATGCCTTGACATCAATATTTTAGAAGTACTGAATAGATTGCTCAGATGCATTGATCCTTGGCTGAGTCAGGCTTATAGCTCACTTTTATAATTAAATCCTTTATTCTAAATGTGCAGCAAACCAACTCACTCATACTGAGGAGGGAAAGCTAGGAGTCTGTAGCTCACTCTGATTGTTCAGCATTTGACCCTAGGTATATATCTTGCATTATTATTTAAAAGCCTGATTCTTTTGTGATCTCCCAGTTCCAAACCAACTGCAGCTGGGAGTTGGTGAGCCCACAGCATGACCTTCTCACATTACTTACTGGAAACCCACCCATTCAGGGTAGAAATTCAAACCAACCAGCTGAGAAGGGTGCAGTCTCCAATAGAGAGGATCACAGGAAAGCCAGGACAGAAAGGGTTCTTCAGGGTCCAAAGGTGATGGAGGAATTCTTCAGGATGGAGTTTAGGCATAAAGAAAAGACAGGTGCGTGCTTGCCCTTACAGCTACGCAGCACCAATTTCCATCCAACATCCTTTCTACCTTCTCTTCCTGCGGTCCAAGTTTCTGTTCTTTCACACCTGAGGAAAGCTTGCTTGCTGCTGCACACACCACTGAGGCCATGGGCAGAAGATTTACAGTCTCTGATAAGAGCACAGGAACTAATTGAACTGTTATCAGTGAGCATCTCAGCCCATTCTTCCCTAGATTTAAATCAGTGCATTGCAGCCCTGTTATTGAAATACAGATTATTAAAAGGCTGCTTGCTTTGTGTGTATGCATCACTGAATCACATAGAAATACAAAGCAGCTGCCACTGCCACTGCTGTAGGAAGTGCACAAGCTAAAGTTTTCTGGACAAGGCAAAACCCAGAAATCTTTCTGTCCTCTCCATCCATAAAATGGGTACAAAGTTACATTACACAAGGGACAGTGAAAGGGAAGTAATCTCTGCAAGAGACCATATTAGTCTAATTGTGCTATTTTATCTTTAAGAAGAATCTTCTTATAAAATCTGCCAACTACAAATGAGCCACAGCAGGCAACTGTCTGCCCAGAAGTGGCTTCTGTCCATGCATGCATGGATCCTTCTGTTCTGTCACAGAAAAGGTCACACACTGGGTTTGTTTCTGCAAACCAGCTTCTACACAGTGCTGGTAAGCGGTCAAGTAAATAACTGTTGCATTTGTAGCATTAATTTCCTAGCACTTCTGAAAAAAATGTGGTTACTTTCTCAAAACGTGTGGTAGCAAAAGGAGCTCACCTAAAGGCTGGAAAACTGAACCCCTGGTCGACCTGCACAATTTGCATTTCTAAGGCCTTGGGACAGACTGTGCAACAGGAGATGCAGAAAGGACCCCCAGAAATTCATTATATCAGTCATTCCTGGCAGGTAGAACTTACCAATGGAGACAGTGACCTGCTGGTTTGGCTTTAGACAGGAGAGACAAAATGAAGTGTTTTAACTCTTTTCCATCATGAAACCTGAAAAGAGGTACCAGGAGTTAAAAACTCAGTGCAGGAAATTACAGCTCTGCTTCTTTGAAAATCCAGCACAGTCTGCTCCTAAAACATGACCCTGACCCTGCAATGCTTAAGAGGTGTTGGAAAGCATATGTGAAACAGGAGGAAATTGGAAGATCAAGACTAAATTCAGACGCGTGGCATAGTGTGTTGACACAGTGTGTCTTGGCTATAATTCAATATTTTACATTCAGTCATATTGGCCCTTAAATGACAACTGTAATTTCTTTAGCATGTCAATGTAATTTTTATAGACTTTTTACTCAACATTTTTTTTAATTTTTACAACCAGTTATTAAGTATAGGGTTTTAAATAGAGCAAGTGTTATAAATGTTTAACAGCACTAAGCTGTAGCTGAATATAAACTCACAAATCAGTTATTATTTATTGTCTTAATTTTATTTCCATGAAAAAGCCCCAATCCTGAAGCTGCTTCTACAGGTGTATTAAGGCAATCTGAGATCTTAGATACAGCATAAATCTGGATGTGGTCCCACCTGTCTACTCCCACCTTTCTGAGTTCATAGCCTGAAGTTTCTAGATAGGTATTAAGTCACTGCCTTGACTTTAGAATCAAAATAACATCATCAGTAAAAACCAGGAGGAAAAAAAAAATCAGTATTCACATTTACTAATACTAATAAAAAACTGAAAACTCAGACTGGCCCTAAACTTTGGACATTTATTTTGACAGGTCTCCTTCAAAGTGATATCTCTGTGAACTGAGGAACTGCTAAAATAGCCACAAGGAGGAGGAGGGATGTTATAAAAGCACACAGGACTTTGCTTTCTTATCAAGAGCATGCATGACTGAAAACTGTATCGAAACCCAAAATACCCTTCAGAGGCAAGGGTGATGTCAAACATTAACTTCTCTGATGGGTCCAAATTTTGGAAATTAATCGTTCTTCAGTACAGGTATAAAAGATGTACATAAATGGTCCAATTTCTTCCATGATTAATCTCTACAGTTTTTTATTGTGGGTCTTTCAGTCAGCCAACTGGTTTCTTCGCTCTTCACTGAAACCAATGGGAATTTTGCTTACACCAGAAATTTAGTCACCTAAAAAGTCACACAAAAAGCAAGAAATTCGTTGCCACAGGACATAGCAAGTACACTTGCTGAGACCTAAGACTGTAGCAAATATTAGACAGTTTAAAGAAATTTCAAAGAAATTTTATCTATCCTCCCTTGACAGGAGACTTTTTTTTTAACACTTATAACAGTGTTCAGAGCTGAACTAATATTCTCCAAAGTCAGACATAGGTGGCACCTCACCATTAATACACAGAGCCATCCTGGTGGTTTATACCTGGCCTTCTCAAACCGTTCCTGTGATAATCTCCTGTGTGTTTTGCAATGCCAGGACACCAAATGACCACTCCTAGAGATGTTCCAAGCAAGAGTGTTATATCCATAGCTGCTCAGTTCCCTTCCTCTTCCCACTAACTCAAAAACAACAAAAAACCCCCATGCAAGCAGCACTTAGCTCATTTCATGCTTTGGTTTGTGTGTGAGTGGATTATTTTTCATTCTTGACCACTTAGCAGTTGATTCCACAACACAGGATATAAAATCAGGAGGAAGATAACCATATAGGCATCTACACAAAAATCTTGAATGAAAGAAAAAAGACATGCTAAACACCCGAATGTGCATAAAAGGCAGCAATTTCAGGCCATCTGACACCCACTCCCCTCATAACCTATCACGAATAGTCCCAGTAAGCTGTCAATTCAGCGTATTCAAGTGAACAAATAGTCCTTATTGAAAAGGGAACCACCATTCAGTCTGAATTCAGACTCTTTTTGTTTGTGATTAGTTCTAGAGCTGCATTTAACTTGGTTGAATGTAATTAATATCTCAATGCCAGACTGAAGAATTTCTGCAGAGGAGTCTTTATGCCTCCTTTTCTCTTCGCACTTTGTTGTGGCTCCTCAGCACTGAAATATGTTGACCTGTATAAAGATTAGAACTGCATTTTTTTTTCTCTCTGTGTCCCAAAGACTTAAGTCTAATTTGTAGTTCCAGATTTATGAGGTAATGCTTATTCAATTCTGCATGAATTCTCAATCTTGGTACAGCCAAGACCTTGTGTGCTTAAAATTCACTGTTTTTATGAAGAAATTGGAAAGCAAAAATTAAAAAAATATGATTAATGCATAGATGTCAAGGGTTAGCCTGGGAGCATACCCCAGACCTCCATGCTATATTCTTTAGAGGATGGTGAGACAGCAAAAACAGGCTGCAAGCTTGAAAAATGATTAAATAATTTTATTCACTAACACTAGTAAGAATAGAAAGAATAAAAAAATAATAAAAATATTAAGGCATAATGTACAAATATTATTCTCTTCCAGATACATCCCCAATCTTTCTCACTGATCACAGAAAGAACATAAACATGAGATTCTGATCTTATGATTAAGAGTTCTGATTGCCACTTTACGGGATAAAGAGTTCTTTCTGTAGAGTAGTGGGATCCATCCCATGGAAGATAGCTCCCTACAGAGTGTCTTCAGCGTGGTCCGAAACCTTCAGGAAAAACACTACAGCCTGCCCAGGTGTTGCAGTGGTGTATCCTCTCTCCCACAATACTCTTGGCAGTTTGTGGGTCACCAGAAAAGTCTAATGGGATTAAACATTTAAGAATAATTCATCCCCAGCCTAAAGGCAGTAATAACACAGTCTCCTGCTTTTACTCATAATCTCCAAAGGCTGCAAACTTCATCTGCTGAGGCATAAAATGTTCTTATCTTAGGTTGATGAATTCGAAATTCCCCCGTGTCTCAAATTTTGTGATTACAGAGAAATTCAGTTTGGCTCTATTCGAGACCACACAGCTTACAGAAAAGTGAATCCCGATGCTCTTAAAGATGATTCCTCCTCTGGCACTTCCTGTCTCACTTCCGTCTTCTCCCTCGGCATATGCTGGCAGCCATATTGAGCTTCTTCACGTGACCTGTTTGTTTTCTCTCTGACTTGGAGAAGAGGTTAATATTTGCAGAAAATGCCTACAGAAGTATTTGTAACAGTTACATGCCCTCATCAGATAATTCAGCTGTACAGCTGCGTCTCTAGTCTGTATCAGCTCTCTTCCCGGGCTCAAGGCTCTGCCCTCCCCCCGAACTCTGTTTCTGTACTGGCAGCTGGCAGCTACCCAATTTTGCAACACTCTTATTAGCTACTACTTAATTCAGGCAATTTGCCTTATCTGCAGCAGCAAGGTCACCCCTTTGATCTCACCCATCCACCTCAGAAAAGGGGGCTTCTTCTCCCGCAGAATCTCGGCTTTCTCTCGGCTTTTCTGCTCAGCTTGGCTGCTTTTCTGCTTGGCCTTGGTCCAGATGGCAATAGACCAGCTCCTCTCGAGTCCAAACAGCACAGGTCTGGTGGGGGTGAGACCGGGGCCCCCGCCAGGCCCCCCGGGCCATGGGCCCCTGGCCCGGGGTGAGAGGGGGGCCTCTCCTTCTCGTGGGTGCAGCTGGGAGCTAGCAGGAGCAAGTGACGTTACTTCCGGGATGGTTTTTTATAACATTCCTTTCTACAGAGGTGTATACTGAAATCAAGTGGGTTATACAACTGTCCATCACCTGTTTTAGCCAATCAGACTTTCCACACTGGGTCAAACCATGACAATAGACAGTGTTTACATAGCTCTTCACAAATCTGCATCTCCTGCTCAGGCTTTTTGCACAGACTTCAAGAAATCTGGGTCTCTTATTCCTTTATTTTTCCCTTTAACCTGCAATAGGTAAAAAAAATCTCACCTTTCCTAAGGCATTGGTTAACAGGACATATACCAGCAGAGTGGGACTGTAATTTGCTGCCTCTTTCAACCACCGGGAAATGTCAATGCATTTGTAGTCCCATAAAATTAAGGAAGTCTGTACACAGTGAACCCACTTCTATATATAGTTCCCTCACTCATCATCCACAGATGGCACATTTGGGATGACAAACACAGCAAAAACACTGAGCCACTATGTTTATCTAAAACATGTATTTTTAATTACACACTACATTCCAAGTTTCTTCACAGCTTTCACAGTCAGGAAGGAATAATTTGTGTACACTTGACTAGCACAAGTATTTCATTTGCCTGCTAATATGGAGCGTGCATTCCAAGACAGAGCTGAGGAATATAGAAGCAAAGATCAACAAATAAGGTAAAATAAGGTGCCAAAGCTTGCCAAGTATAATCATTGGGGCACATTTAACACAAACTTCATTTGTGTGATAAAATCTATATTGTTCATGAATATCAGAAGGGCCAGACATAAAAAGAAGGGTCTTTTGCTGTTAGATTTATAATGCTACTCTGCATTGATGGTGAGCAAAAGAGTACGGCCACTTCTTTCCCTGCCTCACAACTACACACTTTGCGTTGTTTGCTCTTCTATCACCAGAATGGTGTCTTGGAGAGCAGAGGTCCTCACAGTTCCAACACAAATTGGCCCTACAGATAAATCACAACAGTAAGAACCAGTCCTGTCACCTCTTGACCCAATTATATCCCTGTTTTATCCTGTTTAACTAGAGCTCAAAGTGCCTCTTTTTCTGTACATCCAGACATAAAAAGTGATAAGTTTACTAAGCATCAACTGAAATACATTCAAATGCTGTATGTGGACAGGCAGCATTTCATAAGCAGTGGGACAGACAAAGACRTGAATGTATGTAGCCAAAAACCACGCCTTTTATAGTGTTCCCTCATTCCCAAGCATAGCTTTCTTTTATAGCCTGTACTAACCCACTCCTGCCTGGGAACTCTGTGTTTAAGGCT
The DNA here is from genome assembly GCA_018881555.1 of Amblyornis subalaris. Taxonomy (NCBI): domain Eukaryota; kingdom Metazoa; phylum Chordata; class Aves; order Passeriformes; family Ptilonorhynchidae; genus Amblyornis; species Amblyornis subalaris. Next base: position 45,154 of record JACAXG010000009.1, on the reverse strand, counting down.
TGGCAAGCCAAAGGTACCCTGTGACTGCCCAGCTGGTTGCTGCCTTTCTGAATGGGCAAGGGACAGAGCTCTTGCTTTTCTACCAGTAGCATTATTGGTGCTGATATCTGTTCCCTCAGCCTGCTATCCATACTCACAGGGATACTGGGAATTCAATATCTTTCAGCTCTCTGAATTATAATGAGAAGGCAATAACTTCAAAAACTACTGGGAGGAGTGAAAGATCCATGGACAAACAGGCTAGAAACCAACAAAATAAACATCCTTTGTGCACAATTAGTTTTCAGATTTAAATAACAGTGATGAGACTAAACACATACAAAAACTCTCATCACAAAATGTTTTACAAATGAATAGGATGGATCATTTCATACTCTTCCAAACTGAAGCCTTTGGAATAAAGCTGTTATTCAATAAAGCACATCAACATCACTAAATAGTCTTGGGACAGGGAAAGAAAAGGGATTCTGCAGGCAGCACAATTCCCAGCAAGAAGCAAATTAAAATTCTGTACTAAAGAGAAAAGTCTTTTCTTTTTAGATGTAATGCAATGCAAAGATACCACAAGGGTAGCTAGCACTGGATCTGGATAGATGCGCTGTCTCAGATCCTCTCTTAGGACATCCTTTCTTACATAATTGAGTGTATCTTTTACAGACAGTCCAGATGAAGATGTTGGGAATAGCCACATGACCAATCATCAGCACTTTCAGTACAGAAACATCTAAATTGGAAATGGATAATCTGTCCTGCTGAAGCCAGTCCTTGAGCATAGATTCCTCCTTTCTCCCCTGCCTGACCTTCTCCATGACACTGCAGGGCCTTCCCATAGTCATTCACGCATTTTTCTTCTTTGTCCAAGTTGTCTGACCAAGTTCGCCACTTTCCTGTGAGAAAGCCCGTTTTCCTTTGTTTTATTTAAATAGAGAGACATGAGGTGGGGGAGCATGCCAGGATGTGGGGGAATGCACAGATCTGAAGGAATGTGAGAGACTGCAAGGACTGTTTGATTATAAATTATGTGATGTGAAATAACGGGTGATGGAAAGGAGGTTCAAAGAAAAAAAGCTAAAATTAAACAGTGCCTAGCTTTGAAAGCTAGGAGAAGGACTATACTTTGAGGATGAAAGTGGAAAATTTATTCATTAGCTTATGTCTTTGAGAATTTTTATAAAGTAGCTCCTATGAAAGCACCACAGATCCTCTGTCCGCAGAGGTACAGGGCCACAGACTGATGTGCTACTCAAAAACAGTGTTCCCTGCACTCCCAGGTCACAGGATTCATTGATCCTGAAAAAGATGCTGAATTGATAATGGACACTTCTTGGAGGTGCCACTGATGCAGTCCAGGGCTGGTTAACCTGTGAGACCTCATGGATTTGCAGCACAGTGTGACAACTTGCAAGACATCTTACTAATTTCTATGCTTTTTTTAATGTACTGCTACAAAAGTCTATGCTGCTGAAACTGAGTCAAATGCAACTTATTTAAGAAGACCTGGCTTCAAAATTACAAAGTTTTCCAAGTTGCACATGCTCAGGGAGCCTGGAGGTGTCATCACTCTGGCCTTAAAGTGTTAATCAGTGACTAGGGCAAAAACAGTGGTTGAAAACCACAAAAAATTTCTTGGATCCAGTTTGTGAGTTACATTCCCAACCTTCTTGGATGCTAAAATCACTATATTACTAAATGTGAATGATATTTACTGCAAACAGAGACTCCAAGAAATCATTCACAGCCTTCCAAAGCAATTTTCCAGCCTCTGATTTTTGGTATAAAATCGTTACGTTTCTTCTTCTCAAATATGTAGTAATTTGAATGGAGTGTGGCTGCTGGAGGAAATTAATCAGAGGAGGTGGCTGAACTTCACTTCCAAGTCATCAGTCAAGATTGATAGAACAGGGGTCAGTGGAGTGAGTAAGCCACAACTGTACGGCTGTGAGTCACAAGGACAGGAATCCGCCTTCAAAGTTTTATGTTTGTTTGTTTTCTAAAGGGCCAGAAAGAGATTTGGAGGGTTTCAAAATCCTGGCTTGCTGCGTAATGCCTACAGGCTCATCATTTTTTTTGCTTTGTCACTGATTATGTTGAAGATGATCTCAGGAGCAAAGACCTTTCTATCCCTTGTCTGGAGCAGCCTGGTGGCCTGAAATCTATTTTCTTTGACTTTTAGTATTCAGAGAAAAGATACTTCAGCACTTTATCACATTTATTTCTCCTGCCTCTGAAATATGGAACTGCAATGTACATGCACACATGCAGAGCTACATCATGGAAGACCATGAGAACAAGTAGTGGAAAAACTTCTCTGCTGAGAAATTATACAAAAATTATATAATTATCCTTTAGCTGCAGCCAAAGGAGCTACACTGAAGTTTCAAGTGTACACTYGAAGATGGACATTGCTTAGAATTTTTCTAGTCCCCCAGTCAAACCAAAGTCATCGATATGCCACACTCCCTTTCCCAGAGATTGTGCATGTAACAAAACAGAGAGGATTATGTTTTTAAAAAATTTTCACCAGTGACTTTAAAATTTCTGCATTGAAATCAGTATAGGTAGGGTAATGACCTCAGCGGGATTGTCAGGTCAACACTAATGCTTTGGAAAATCTTGCTGATGAGATGCACTTTAGCTAATTGAACATTACATTTATAAATTTAATAAAAGAATCTACATTTGCAGTTTCATCTGTAGAGAATTATTTCTACCACACTAAAAAGAGTGTTACAACCTTTCTCTCTATCGAACCGTTCAGTTATTTTCTGTAAAAAGTATTATGTCAGATCTACACAGACTGCCTTTTCTCTCTGAAGTCTTCCATATTGTGGTTGCTCAGTTTTGGATATATTTCTGAGATTACTAAATTGAATTACCCCTTCTTTTGCCTTTAAACTAAAAGAAATGACAGCCTTAGTCTCTTCTCTAATATAGAGGTGTCTTCAGATGTTAGCCACCAGTGCATTTGATTCCTACACTGAATGACCCATTTTAAAGACTCCCTATCTTTGAGTTTCCCTTTTTTCTTTTCTGCTACAAAATAATCCAGAAAGAGATTACATTACTTACAAAATGTGTGAAATTGTTCCTTTGCAATTAACATACATTTAAACATCAAAAGGATTTGTACCTCTGCTCAACTAAACAATATTAAATTGCCATACAGTATGTCAAAACTCTGCTCATGCTCTGGATTTGTTATGTTTCCTGTACATTTTGCAAAGAATAAATTTTTCCTGGTTTTGTTTCACTTTTGGGGAGAACAGGGGAAGAATTTCTGTTATTTTCATAACACAGCCCAGAAAAGTCACTGCCACTGCAATCTTTCTGCAATCCAAGGATTTTTTAAATCATTATAGGACACTGAAGTTCACATATTGCTAGTAAAACTGATGTTAACATTCTTTTCAGACCACTGCATAGTGACTGATTCAGTCTTACATCCAGTCTGGCTTGGTCATTCAGCCGAACCTCTTGAAAACAGACATTATATATAGAGTTGTATAACAATATTTTGATCCAGAACGTTTAGTTGGAAAAAAGGATGAGGAAAACAAAATCATATGTCAACCTGCATGGTGTTTAGCAAACAGTTTTGATTTAAAAGGAGAAAAAAAATACTTTTTATGAACATATTTCATTTCCTAAAGAAAATTCTCATTTTGAAGAAGTCTTTGTTATTTTAAAATTACAAAAAATCCCCAAACAAACCAAAAACTTAAACAAATAGGCAAATAAGAAGTGGGGAAAAAAGTCTTAGAAGTAAAATATTTTGGTTAACCAAAATTATATATTTTTATAACCTAATCCAAAAGAAAGCATTTCAGAGATATTTTCAAGATTTTCCAGGCAGGAGTGAGGGCAGTAGTTAACTGCAAATGTATCAATGCTGGAGTCAAAGGCAAAACAATCCTTACAAGCATACCTAGGTTTAATAAATATCCCAAGAAGAAGAGGAGTGCAGCAGCAGGGAGCCCAGGCGGGACTGCAAAAGCTGTTGGAATGGGAAGATGGATTCTGCAGCCCACACTGAGTACCACACCAATGGCATGGCCCTCAGTTCTGTGCTCCAAGTGAGCTGCAGCACTTGAACAGAACTTGGGTAGTGAGGACTGGTTATGTTTACCTAAACAGTGGTTAGAGAGCAATAATATATTCTGCAACAAGCCTAGTACAAAATACTTCCGTGGATGTTTTTCAAATTTGTCTCCTAGCTTCTCGATTTCTAGACTGTTTTGGGGGGGGGGTTGTGGTTTTTTTTCATTATTCCACTCACCATGTTCTCGTAAATTAATCATAAACTACTTGTGTGAGAGAAACAACATATTTAAAGGGAGGTTGACAGCTTTAGGGAGCTGCTTAAATTAGGGCACTAGGTGCCATCAGAGCATGAGGTGCTCTCTCATAGCTGCAGAGAACGAGTGTTTTCTAGGGGATAGTTCAGCACCACTAGGTTAGGAACCCACCCCTAGCTAGAGTGAGAGTCTTGAAAACGAAGCTGGGTGACGCAAATGTATTTTTTACTCTTTTGGGCATCTTAATAATTTTACTCTTTTTTTTTGAGGTTTCTTATAAAACCTCAAAAAAACTTTTTAAAGTAGTTTAAAAACTACTCTTTTTTTTATGATTTTTTAGTTTATATCTGAGGGTGGGGGTTTAGCGTCATAACTTGATCTACAAGAGAGTGATTTTTTTATAGAAAGAGGACTATGGCTGCAAGCCTGATACAGTTTTCTGACACCGGTAGGATATGATCAGGTGCTGTTTCTGAAGAGTTGCAAGGCACTTGTGGATACTGAAAAGCTTTCAGCAGAGAAATTTTCCAGCTTCACCAGCATTCTGTGAGAGCTTGTCTTTTCTCACGCAAAGCTATGAAAAACACAGAGATGTTTTACAAACGAACTTCCCTTTATCTTACACCTGTGTAGTTGTTATGCAGTATTGTTATTATATTGACTAAAGAAATGTTTTGAAGTGGGTGTTATGAAGTCCAGCCAATCGCCCTGAGAGGTGGGTGGCCAAGGGACCAATGGCCTTATGGCATTCAAGTGTACTAAGGTATAAAAGAGGTCTGTATATTAATAAATAATGCCATTTTCACCTTTACCTAGATGCTACTTTGTGTCCTGATTTCGCTCCGTCCCCAGTACAACAGTGACAGGCACTAACTGAGGCAGTCAAACCATAGTTAGACTCCTATAATAGGTTGCTAAATAATGAAATATATTTGCGTTAAAGAGGGCATTACTCTAGGAGCACTAGCCTGCAATGTGTGGAATAAAATTTTGGTTGGAGTTTTGGTGGAGAATAAAATAGCATATGATATCAATTGTTGTGTGGCATGATAAAGTAGACAAATACATGTTACTGAGGTCCTTTGAATCTGTTTGCTATAACAATCCTCATGAAAACAACCATGACATTTTCTCAGACTGCTGAACTTACATATCATTGTCTTAGTTATAATTTAACTACTTCAAGGCAATAGGGAGGGGTTTATCACTGTTGTGTTGTGTTTTGTTTGGGCTTTTTTCTAATTATTACTAGAACATCTAACACCTAATTTCCTATTTTTATAGTTTATGTGATTGGCAGGTACATGATGACATCTGTGTAATATAAACATACAATATCACTTTTATATGCTTCAGCGTAAACCTTATACTTTGGTTTACCTGTAAATCTTCCCAGAAAACATTGGAAGTACATTCTAATTGCTAGGATTAGTAATAACAGATTGCCAAAGTGGTCAGGAATTAAAACCAGCACGGATTATAGTGATTTATAGCGTACCTGCCACTTGTGCCTGTCAGGAATAAAAATATAAGATTTCCATCACCAGTTTCTCCTAGGACATGCAAAGAAACTTCAGTGTTAGTTGCAGAGAAAAAGGCTGCAGCAGAGGAGAAAAAAACCTTTTGGGGTTCTTCTTGTCACCACCCACTCACAGGTACATTGGTTGATGTGATAAATAAACATTGAGGTCAAGCAACCAAATCTTTACAAGGGAAGCAAATGTTCTTTTATTTCAGCTTTTTTTAAAATTAAATTCTAATGCCCAGTTAAAACTGTAAAAGCTTGTAGGGATCCTAGAGCCAATTACAAATTCATCATCCTAAAATTTTGAACCCGAACAGCTGAATGATCTTAAAAGGATTGCGAATTACTTGTTTGCTTGAAGAAATCTAATAAACAAATTTAGTTACAAGACGTAACTTGCTGCTTCTGGGACATACTGCCTTTTTTTCTGGGTATGTTTGATGATGGAAGGTTCTCTGACTTTTCAGTTCTCAGGTATGCAAACACTTTTTGTATTGTGGGGTGGAAGCACCAATATACAGCAAATAATCAAACTACTGAAGCTCTGATGTTTCTGTGAAGTCATTCCAGGGTTTTATGGAAGACAGATTAAGCCACCATTTGGAGAAGATATCAGACCCCTTTGCAGATAAAGGCTGTGTTGGGGTTTGGGTTTTGTTTGTTTGTTTTTTCGCTTGTTTTCACCTAACTAATGAAAGTTCTGGCAGAAGAGTCAAATTGGTTTTCCTCCCCAATTAAATTTTTACTCTGATTAAGGCTATGTGATGCTCGGAAGCACTGAGTGAATGGGAATTTGCTTTGCAGATCCAAGTACAGAGGTGTTTTCTCACTGCAAGGAATAATATTTACTGCCTCAAAATAAGTCACTCTGACAACACAGGAAAATGCTAAGGGAAATATTTCCAGTGAGACAGAATCTTTTCTTATGCTATTGGGCTCAATGCCCAGTGATGCCAGCTTATACCAGTGGAGGACAGCACCAGTTTGTGGTGAATATCAGACAGTTACATTTCTACACAACCAGTAGTTCACCATTTTGCTACACTTTGTGCAAATATTTACGCTAGGAAAGATGAGTGCAAAATATCTTCTCAAACCTTGTATTTCTCTCTTTATCTAAATCTTCAATTTGGCTTCCTGATAACTAGTAAGCTATGACAAATAAGCTAAAGCATCATGATCTTCATGTACAATATGACTGAAAAAGGTACTCACAATCTCTTGGGTTGTGTATTTTAGAACATCAATTTAAATGCAGATTTTTAAGTCCCCAGTTAAGTATCCATGAGGGATGTCTCTCACTTGATTAAAATAACAGTAGTGAAACTATTTTGGATTTAACAAATTCTTCCACACAGTGAACATATTTAATGGGGAGTCCCTGAGAGGATAAAGTTTAATGGATGATTTTATTTTCAGGGAATTTTCAGGTAATGCAGTAATTCTCCAAGCAGGCTTACTTCAATATAACATAATCACAATGGACTTACTCACAAAGGAGTTAACACATTACAGCAAACACCTAAGTAATTTTTCCTTTTGTCATCCAAATTAAAATTTGCCTATACTATAACTCTTGACCAACAAGAGCTCCTGCTGGTGGTGAAAAGCCCAAAATCGTAATTTACCACATTGCACTTTGACTGTGTTTCACACAGCCCTGAAACAAAAGTGTTTGCACTGATTAAATGGAGATGTATTATTTGGTGTATAAGTGCAAATGCTAGTCTTTAAAGCTCCATTCTGCTGATTGGGAATGATAGCCTCTTCCACAGCACGAATCAATTTTAYGAAGTTTAGAAAGGCCAGCCTGTCTTATGGGACCACGGACCCCTGCTAAAGCTGCTAGGGGCAACGGGCTTTTGGTTAAGTGACCATATAAGGAATGAGACTGATGTATAACCCATATAAGGACTGAAAATGTGTAATTGGTTGAGTGAGCAAAAGAATACCATATAAGGAATGAGACGGGTAGTCAAAAAAAGTATACAAACCGCATGTTCTCTCTCAACTGTACGATTTTACTCATGCACAGCATGTTTGCATGCACTGGCAGGGTCTGTATTAAATATGCCGATAGTAAGTCAACTGGATAAGACAGATTCCTCTGAAACTTAAGAAAGCATCTTCCAGATATGCCTTTGTTGCATTGAATGAAGGCATACATTCCAAATTATATCAAACAGTTCCCACAAGGCAAGTGCGTGCTTAACTATTTGCAGTTTCAGATTATAAAAGATTCACATATACACACAATCCCCTCCCAAAAAATTTTAATAGAAACTGCAGTTAAATACAGCTTCATTTCAGGAAGCTGTATAGCAGTTATGAGACCCCAAGAAAAAACTCTACAGCAAGACTGAAAATATATCACTGTTCATTTTTGTTTTAGCAATTGTATTACTCTCTAAAACAACCTTGAAACCAAATGCCTTTCATATAGTGGATTGCCTGAGCTGATCTACAAAGCATGGAAGAAAGTCGAGCTGATGTGGGTTATATTTCTTTTATCTTTAAGCCTAATGAAGGGACACTGAAAATAAAAAAAGTCTGTCTTAAGTGGGCTGATAAGAAGTAGAAGAGTTTTGCATGATGACCTGAGCATGTCAGAAGCTATACAGATGTGTTTCAGAATAGGAAAGCTTCCTTCCCTTTCCATGTGGCTGTGCTCAGTCCCAGCCTTGCCCACTGAAGGAATACTGCCCTTGTACACTAAAAGAACAAGGAGCAGCAGTGATGGATCCAGATCACCACGCAAAGCTAATTATTCAGACAATGTGAATTTGCTCCTGGCTCCAGAGAAATGAATTTAGGGCAAGATGGGAGAAATTACTCTTGACAGATAGGATGCATAACAATGTATAGGAAATATCACTTAGCATGATGATCTCAAGGGAAGGCATGCCAGCAGGCAAACGTTCCTCTAGTCTTCCTGAGGCCAAGAGCATTTCAGTGAGGAGAGTGAGAGAGATAATGAGGCACTCTGAGATGCTTACAGAGAGCTCCTCTTGATTTTGATGTTTGACTCCACGACTCCTCTTAACACATTGTGTTTGCTCTGTGCAGTTCCCTAGTTTCTTATTTCTTTTTGTGTTGCAGATGTTGTTTAAATGCTGCTGGTCTAGAAATAATACAAAACCTCCATCATCATTAACATTACTTCAAACAAAGTCCCAGGGACCTCTAGACCACAGCAATGAATATAAGAAGCAGCCTCATCTTAGTCCTTTTGAGAATGAGTCATATATCCATCCTGGACTCTGTCTCAAGTGACTCATCAACAAGTGAAGTCCTCCCTGACATTACTCATAGGACACCCAGACCGTCCTTCCTCTATCTCTCACTGTCACTCACTCTATCTCTGCCCATCTGAGGCACCTACCTAATATGTTTAGCCTCTTGCAGCTGTGGTAGAGAATATTTTATCGTTTTATCTTTTTAGACTCCACTGAGTTTCATCAGTCACTGATGCTGATGATGACCAGTAATATCATAAAAGTCACAAGTGTCAGGGCCACACCCAGACATCTTAGTTCATGTTTTTCTGCTTCTTAAATATTTCTTGATATAGCGTGCACTTTTATCGGAAGTGTCCTGGAATTTTTTATTTTCCTTCTCATATGGTGATTTATTTCCCCATAAAACAGCCAGGCTTATTCTTTCACATGTCCCTATTGTTTAATTGCTAGGCTCATTAGCAGTATTTTTCCTTGTAATCTCCAGTTTATTTTTCCAAATTGCTTTCAACTTGCAGATTCACCCTGATATTGTTGTAACAGTTCACCTAAAAACAAATAACATCTAACATTCTTCTACACATCAGATCCTGGCACAAAACTAAGAACTAAACTACAAAATGTTTTCTTTCTTCACTTGTAACCTGTCCCAAATCCCCACTCTCAAATGTCTGGCTGTTACGAGRGTGGCCTGTTCTTTTCTATTTTCCAATCTCATCTGAAACATCTAATGATTTTAACTTAAATCACCAGGTACAGTGGATTGGGTTATTTAGAAAGATTTCATGATGCAGCATGTTCTTCTTTGAAAACAGCAATTAGGACTCCATGCAAATACGAAATTGTGAAAAACAGAAGAGGAAGTAGCTGTTTAATTGAACTGCAGAGAATTACTTTACACTGCAGCAGGTTGTTTAAACTGTAATAATACAAATGTATAAAAGTAAAGATTTTTTTTTTTTTCCCCCTCAGTTGCATCAACTCTTTAGATTTTTTTTTATCAATGACTGTGGATGGGTGTGGTGGTTATTATTCCAGAACAAACAAGAGTGTCCACTTTATTCTTAGCCCAGAAACTCCATAGTAAGTAGTCGACATTAATGCTGTGTGACATATGTCTCTGGAGACAGACAATCAGAAAGAATAAATCTGAGCAGATCATACTTCAAAATCTATTTGAAAGTCTTTTTGGTATTGCCTGCAGGATGGAAGACTGGATAGCAGAATGAATTCTCCAGATGTTTGGGAAAAAAATCAGCAAAACTGCTTACAGGCCTTTCATCTGAGTGCTACTCATCTTGCTAAACATTTGCAGTGGTCATCAAGACCGGGTAAGCAAACAGCATTAGTTACAGAAAAGGAAGAAAAAATAACTTGCAACACCTCAACTCCTTTTTAGAACCAGTCCCTGAATCACTGGAGACTTTTGAGCAATTCTTAAACAGCTTCTTCTCAGTTCTTACGAAACTCAGGAATGATTTTATTGGGGCTACTTTCATATGCAACATCCTCCTTTCAGCTACAAGCATCCAAGCTCTTCTACCTGCCTAAGGACTGAAGTCCTGCTGACTGAAGTGAGCGCTACATGGCTTAAAGAATGAGCCAAAAAGGATGAGCCTTTCCTTTATGGTGACTTTCCTAACATTTTATATTTCTGTAGCACTCAAGTTATTAACACAATCTATGTATTTGTATGTATCTTTTGTGTGGTTTCTGGAATTTCTAAGTTACTTTGTCCTGTCACTGGGCTCCTGGAGCTTGCTGCCAAGGGCAAAGATGAAATATATGGCAAACACCATGTTCCCAGCAGCCTTCTGGATTTTCCAAACAGTGTGCCAAGCACAACAGCTTGTGTAAACTGACTTCTTATTGGATTTTAATAGCAATAAAGTCTTCAGGTTTCAAAACTCCCTGGAAAGTGGGATTGTAACACTTCTCTGAAATTCTTGTTTTCAATACTTTTTAAAAGAATAGCAAAGGCCTTCATAAAATCACAGAAGTTGTCTTCATTTTCAGTGTCATTAGCCCACCATTTGTCATTTCCTCAGAAAATGCTGAAAGTGTGTCTCCCAACAGTGCTAAAAAGGGGACCACAAATGAATTCAAGAAATATTAACTTTTTAGAAAAACTCTAAGAGTATGGATACCTTTCTTACTTTAATCTTCTGCAATTTCTGATCATTCAGGCTGTAAACACAAGATTGCACTTCCTGGTGCCTTTTACATCACTTGCAATGATGAGGTGACCCAGCTGGAGTTCAGGCAAGTCATTTAGTTTCACATGCAATAGGATGTAAACACCTCCATTTGGCATAACTGCTTCTTTTAGTACTCCTTTCCAACATAATGATTTTTAAAAGCCCCTCATCAGCTCAGGAATTACCAAAACTTTTATGCTTTTTAGTAGCAAACATCGGAAGTGTCTGAACAGCTTTTCACATCCTACATGCTTATTGTTCTTCCCTTGCACTTCAACTGTTTTTGAAGTGGTGCAGTACCCCAAATCATAGCTGTGTCCAGCACCCATGGACTGGTTTAGCTCTCCACACATGCAAACAGCCTCCCTTCCACCTTCCTTGGAATGTGAGGGATTCCTCTGCTGCTCCTAGAGATGGGTCTGATCCGTGACTGGTTCACATCTTCCAGGCTGCCAAAGATGAGGTGACCTGAGATTGGTCCTTATCATTTTTGAAAATGTTCCAGACAGAATACTTGAGATTTTCTGGCATTTGAAAGCAAGCCAGTAACCCTGTAGCCTGTTAAGAGATCCTCAAGTGGAGTGACAAGAGAACAGTGCAAAGCAATCCTGTGAAAGCATTGAGGCATTACTCATGTTAATGTTCTAATGGTCAAAAGGGCAGGCATCAGGGCTTTGAAATGACTTGGATTTCATTTAGGATAAAAATCACTGAAACTGCTTGGGTGGCTGATGAATTTAGCAGAAACTCAGAGGCCTTGGCTTCAGTCAGTTTTCCACTGTGTCCCTAATTAAATGAAATATTGTTGCATTCAGAACTAAGGCCACTTCAGAAATGCCAGACCATTTTTACTCTCTTCCATACACTTGCCTTGTTTTGTTTTCCATAATCTGAAGATTTAGGACTTCCATGGACAGCAAAAGTTTTCATACATTGCAACACATGCTATAACTTTGGTAACTTTGAGTGTCTACTCAAAGAATGGCTTCTGTGCACAGAACAGTTGAGATACGACAAGATCTCCTGAGATCATCCAGTCAAATCCTGCTGCTCCAGTGGGGTCACCTACAGCATGCTGCCTGGGGTCATATCCAGTAGGATTTTTAATAGCTCCACTGATGAGATTACAAATCCTCTCTGGGAAGCTTGTTCCAGCATTTGACCATGCTCATGGTAAAAACACAGTTTCTTGCGTTCAGATGAATTTTCTAAATTTGAATTTCTGTTTATTGCCTATTGTCCTGTCAATGGGCACTCCAGAGAAGAGTCTGGTTGCCTCACCTGCATTTGGTCCCATCAGATATTTATAGGCACTGAAAAGATCCTCCTGTGAACCTGCTTATCTCCAGGTTAGTGCCAGGTTAAAGTTTGTTCTGCCGAGATACCAGGCTAAAATCTGCTTCTGGTTGTGCTTCATCTTCTGAGGAGTTTGGACACTCTTCTGAATCCCAGAAAAGCTTCTTAAATGTTTGATAAGTAGGCTTAAAGAAAGTGACTGGTATCAGTGGTATTTGATAGTCTAAGAAACTCTCCAAGCACTTTGCTGGCACTTTGAATCTTGTTCTTGGTCAGCTCTTCTTTGAGACAAACCTGCAGCTGAAATGGCATATGGAGCCTAACAAACCTCTCTATGTGTGAATCCTTATTTATATCCTCACAGTAAAAGCCTTGTAACTTCATTGAAAAAAAAATATAATTACATTTTCCAAGTATTCCATGAAGTAAATAAAAATTAGAAGATGTTTGCTATAAACATTTTATGTGTCTCTACATGGTTGAGATATCAGAAATAGTAAGTGCTGAAAAAAGGGTATTCTGTTTTATTTCAAGCATCAATATATGCCGGCGTGCTACACAACAGATGGCAGATATCTAGAAATAAAGCAAAGAAAATCCACCGGAGAGTTTTCTGAATTTGTGGTAAAACCAGGCACAGTAAGCACAGAATTTGATCTCACTGTTAAAATGGGAATTGGTGTTGCCCCAAAGTACACTGGCATGGTCCAATGGATGACCTATCACTAGATCCAGAACCAGAGACATCCTCTAACTGCCTTCATTTAGTACTGGAATGATTAATTTTGTTGAGAAGTCCAGAACTGAAATAATTACAAAATATCATCTGCAACTGGTGAAAGAGAACACATGAAAACTTGTTCAAAAAGTAAAAAGGGACCTCATTAGCTTTGTCCATCCTGGGCACATTTGCTACTCAAAAGTTGGAAAAAAAGTTCTTCAACTACAGTAAATTGCCTTCCACTCTCAGTTAGAGAATAAAATTTCAAAGTAATTGGACTGGAGCCGTGCTTTTGTTACCCATGTGTCTGGTACTGGAATCTCACCAATTTTGTTTACAGATGGACTGCAATTGTCCTGTCTGTGGAGAGGTGGTGCGGTCTCTACTGCTTCCCATTGAGTCTGTGAAACACACAGCTCAATATATTTACTCTTCAGGTAAATGAACACTCAGTTAAAGCCAGGGCTATATTTATCCCTCAGCAAAACTGTGCTTGAGTTCCATTACAATCATAACCTCAGCATCAGTGTAGGTGTAACTCAAGAGAGACCTTCATTGTGTTTGAGGGTGTAATCTCTGGGAACTGACATTGGAAAGGTTAAGTGACTAAGAACAGAGTGAATAGCAGGGCAGGTAGCAGAAATAAAAGGGATAATTGAGTGGCACTATATTTTAGTTTTTTAACCAGCAACAAAAAACTACAAATGAAACATCTGTGCTGTGAAATAAACACAAGCTGATGAGCAGCAGAGAAGTAAAATTATGGCCATGGATCAAAATATTTTGTTTTCATAAAAGAGAAGATTTTGTTCTTTTTATCCTGGTGGAACATCTATATATTAATTCTCAAACTTTTCTCTTTTTTGATTGAAAAGTCCCAAATATTCCAACAATATTAAGCCACAAAATGGTAATATTACAATAATATATAATTTGGGGGAAAAAAACAACTGAAATGTCAGCAAAACTGACAGCTTTTAAACATGTTTCAATAACAAACAAAAAAGAAAATCAGTTCCAGTATACCCACTAGCTATAAAAGACATACACAAAAAAATCCTGCCAATCAAGAGTTTCGTCTAAGTCTTTATCTGTAAAGGATGATTATTAACACCAAGGAGCTTAGACCAAGAGCAAAGAAGCTCAAAACATCTGAAGTTTTTCTACATTTTGGTAAAGTGAAAAAAGAGTATATAGAAGTGCCCTTGAGTTTTTCACTTAAATTCTTACAACACTCTCACTYCCCTGCTCCTCTTTTTCTTTGTTTTTTTTCCATTCCATTTCTCTGCCTCCTATCCCCATCCCCAGGTACCACATACTAACTTCTCTACTGCTGTGCTCTGATCACACTTCCCTTTTCTCCAACATGTCCAAAAACTGTCTCCACTGACTGACAAATACAGGAGTGCTTCACTTACTTATCCTCACCACAAGAGCTGTCAGCATGAAAATATATCAAATAGGCAGAGAAATGATGCTTCTCCTAGCCCACCAAGAAAATAATCCACCTATTTTCTTTAATTATGGAAAAACATGGATTATTTCAGCCCCTGTTCTCAGCAAGGTCCAGGTGTGTGGCAAGGGATGGTTTATTGTGATGTGGCGAGACAGCCGTCGAGAAGCTTATCTACTGATGCATAAATCAGGGGTACCCTCCCCTTTGGCTCAGTCTTGTGAGACATCCTGGTGCCACTTACAGCTGACAATAAACATCTTTGTGTGGGAGAGAGATTGTGAAGGATAAGCTGGAATTTGTGACTGACAGACACTACACTTTTACAAACTATAAAAGACACACCGCAACTTTCACAAAGCAGTAATCTCCTGCACACTCCCTGAGTGTGTGAGGGGGATTCTCTTCAAGTTTCAGAACGCTGGACTTGACTAACACCTCTCTCTAGAGTTGAGAGCTGGACGCCTTGTACGCTATCCTGATCCCGTGGTAAGTTACATTGGCTTCTAATATATACTATTTCTTCACTAGCTGTAATATAGGTACCTTTATTATCATGCACTGTAATCTACTAGTAGCAATTCTTTTGTTTATCCTGTGTAGTAGGTAGTGTGTTTAAAGTCTTACATCTGTTTTTCTTGTGTCTATTCAATAAATAATTCATATTGTAATAGACCTGATCACTCATCATTAAAGAACATGCAAGTGAGAGTGATTTTGAGGTGCGAGCCACCTCAAAAGAGCTGCTGCCTACTGCCAGAAACCTGAGCAAAGGCAGAGCCGTCTAAAGCTCTCTCTTCCATTAGTAACATGTGAGAAAATCCAGCAATAGGAAAGGATGAGACACATCCATAGTTATGACTGTAATTAAAGCATAGCTCAAGCTGAGCATGTGTTTATGGGTTTTTGTTGAATTTGGGACTGATACATGATGGTAGATGCATTAAGTATGTGCTTTGGTAGAAACCCTTCATAGAGATAAGATCCTCTTTTAATTAAGTGTAGCTAATTAAAGTAAACAGCAGAGTTTATCTCATTTGCTGCAGTGAGACGAAAACAACCAATGCACTGTCACACTAAGGCTGGGAAACAATATACAGATCCCAGGTCAGCTGCCCCAACATTTTTCCAGACATATTCATAATTTGATCTCTGTGTGTAACTAATAGGGTCAGGTGTGGAGAGAAATGAGAGTATATTAGAGTGGAGGACAGGAAAGAGGCACAATCTTTTGATTTTCAAGGGGAAGACAGTCAGCATTAAACAAAGAGGAAATCAATTGTGCTACAAAATCGCTTGTGACACTTCCTTTTCCCATGGGAAACGAAAAAGTGATAAATGCTGCAGTACTAGTAAAAACTGTTTCACCTACTAAACTGTATATCATTTCCTCAGAGAATTGGACATTTCTATTAATCTGATGTTAAAACAGAAATTTTTGGCAACATTGTAGAAAGAAAGAATAAGAAATGTATTGGCAGAAAGTAAGCACGAGGCTCCAAAACTAAACATTGAGCGGCTTAATCCCTCTGCCTCCATTCCAGATGTGTCAGATGTGCATGATAAACACTCCTCCACTCACCAGGATGTTGCACAACTATATCCATGGAGGAATGTAAGCTCCTAAGTTGATAGAAGGACTGCATCATAAAAACGCCCTAAGGAAATGAATAATTCTCTTTACATTGGGAGAGAACAATTCAAAGTATCCTACCAGGCAACAAACTAGAAAAAGTGGTATTAGGTCCAGTCATTGAATAAGCAATTTCTTTCTTCTTTAGGATTTCCCACGGAAACAAATCTTACTGCAAGGACCAAAATTGATAAAGCCTTGTTTCTTCTGGATTTATGTATCTTTTTTGATCGACTTTTTAACTGAATTATAGCAACATTTTCTTTTATCTCCATATATAACTGGATTATGAAGCTGAGGTAACTCATTTTCCCCTTCTCTTCCCCCTCCAACTGTCCTCCAGCAAAGTAGGAACAAAAACCTCCATCTCTTTGTCTACTTAAACATCTCAAGTATAGGGCTCAAGTAATCTATTTCCCCTGCAGTATCTCCACTACCTGCACACATATGAGCAGTGACAGCCGAGAGAACGGAAACTTATCCAGGACAATATTACAAGTGTTTATAAGTAAATGTTTCTTATCCTCTATGGCCCATTCGTCAGCAAATCTAGCAGAACAAAACTGCTTTTGAAATCTCTATATCTGGAAAGCTTTTAGGAGGTAATATCACACCCTGATAGAGTGATTCCCTAAGCTTTATTTCCATCAAAATTAGCATTAAAATAGTGACTACACAAGAAGGCATGATGCAATAATGCAAGTGCACAAAGAGAAGGAAAAAAAACTTAATCAGGTTTTCTTTGGCTTTTGAATCTGTCTCAGTTTTGAGACAAATTTAAGAGAGGACTGTTTGGAAGGAGTCCTCTTCTTTAAAAAGGCTCCAACAATCCCTTTCCACCAATAGGGAATGAATCCTGACAGATGAAAGTGAAAAAAAACCAGTTTATTAACAAACAGAAGGCCCACCCACAAGGCAAGGGAAAAAGTAAATAACTGTAAAACACTAAAATGTCGGAACTCACTTCCCCACACACACACAAAGGAACAAAGACCCAAAAAGTGTCCAAAGAATAGGGCCAGGGCTGGAGGAATACCACTTTTCCAACATGTGGTCCGAGACGGCGCCGGCTGTCATGCTGAGGGAAGTAGAACTCCACAGAGGAATTCCAGCAGCAGGGGAAAACCCCAGTGGCTACCTGGTGTCGACCTCTTCTCCGCAGCAGTCATGGAAGATGAAACAGTTCAGCTGGAGCCTTTCAGTGTTCTTTCTCTCCCCAGCTTGGCTCCCCAAGGCTTGGAGCTGGAATGGAGTGGCTCCACTTCCTGCTGGTCCCACTCCCGCTGGTCTTGGAGCAGCAGCCTGTTTGGTTCACCTCCAGGCAGCCAAAAGATTGCTACTCCAGTTTCTCCAAGTCAGGGAAGGGAAAAGTTTTTTTGCCTGGCCAAAAACCAAGTCAGCCAAGCAAAAAAAAAACCACATTACGCAGAGCTGCGGGAAGCCTGGACAGCGAGGCTTCAAACCACCCATGCAGAAAAGTGAAAAAGCTTTCTCCCCCCACTCAACCCTATACACCTCTGGTCTCTGTCTTGAAAGGTACAGGAACCATTTTTTGGACATAAGCAGAGGATCATGGAATAGACTATCATAATAAATCATCCAAGACAGAATCTTAGAAGTTTTCACAGCTGTAATATTTAGTTAAAGTAATTTTTAATATCTCTTCTTCTCTAAATATATTTAGCATATATATAACCATATATAGTTTAACAAAATATAATCATATTTTAAGTGTATATACTTCTTTTATAATATATATATATGCGCAAAGCTATACAGTTTATATATTTATAAACATTCAGTTATGCACCACTGGGTTATAATATTGGATTTTATTATCATTTATGCAGCTGGAAAAATCATTCTTCAAGCCTATTCATTCCCAGCTCCAATCTATAATATTTCTCCAGGAAAAACTGCAGTGCAAAAAAAAAGTCTTAATCTTTGCTACTGCGGCCTGCTATAACAGAAGTACTGCTAATTGCGAACTGGGGATTCCACTATTAAGATTTCAACAATTGTCGTATCACCGAGTCCTGGAGTGACTTTATGATGCTATATATCCCAATCGCCTGCTTAATGAAAAGTATTAACTCTGTGTCTTTAAGCTGGCTCGAGAAGCCAGGAGCTATGTTTTGGTTTTCTTCGAAGGATATTTACATTCTTTCACCTTTATCAGCTCGCTATATTATGGTTCTGAGGAGAGAACATCTCAGCAGTCACTTTCTATAGTTGGAGGTGAAGGGACACTTTTTTTTACCTTTACCTTTTTCTTGTGAGCTTTCGCCTGGTTTTTACTCAGCTGAGGGATATTCGGACGGAGTTAAAACTTGCTTTTGGTTTTTTCCCTCCTCTGCTTGAGGCAAGGAAAGAAGACAGTTTCTTTTCCTGGAACTGTATTTTCTTTTTCTTCTTCCTTTGGAACTGTACAACAGACAACTGGGCTCTGTTCTACATACCATCTCTCTGGGGCCTACACCTCCCGGGCCTGGACAGGGCCTACTCCGTACTCAAGCAGGTAGCTAGAGACAGAGCAGAAGACCACACCTGCCAAGGACTCAAGACTTTGGTTCATTCAGGTTATCCTCCTCACGAGAGGTTTATTATCTGACATTATTCATTTTTATTTTTATTTGTTTTCCCTTCCCCTGGTGCCTGCGTGCACCCCCCCAGCAGCTGGGTTTTGCTGAATAAAACAGGTTTTTTTCCACTTTCCTCCGAGAAATTCTTAAGGGGAGGGGAAGGGAGTTTTGAACCCTATCTTTTGCAGAGGAAGCTCTTCGAGTCTTCCTCCTAAGTTTGTTCAGACCATGACACTCGGGAAGTAAGTAATAAATCTTGTGAAAGCAGCTTAAGTGACAATTGTTCATCTTTACATATAGCAAAGATATCTGCATGACATGAAGTAGTGTGTTACTGCAGAAAAAGCCTTCTGCAGAAAGCTTTGTTTTTTAGCCTGTGAAGAAAACACAAGTGGGTAACTAAAATGATCAGCATTCATTATTCAACTGGTTTAGGTGCAAGCTGCACTGCTCAGACATTTACAAAGATAAAACCATCTTTGCTCCAGAGAATATACAATTATCAGCCTTAAATGGAATTGATGAAAAGGCTTTGGTGGTTATTGGACCAGGATGCATGGGCAGGAAAGGGCAGATCCACAGCAGCTCTTTAAAATTGTAAAAGAAAAACTGGAAAAAGTAGGATTTTCCACTGCTTCCTAACCTGGACAGTCTTCTTTTCCGCTTAGCTGGCCGGTGATTTTTTCTTCCTACATTGAAATGGTCAGATGAAATACTGTTTTGAAATATCTGAAACAAAGGCCAAGCAAGCAAAAGGATAAAATCACTAAACTGGCAGGAGAGATTACATGAAGACATCTAAATTTAGACTGTTTTTGCTACTTTGCCTAAAAGGGTAGGTAGAATCCCACGCACCACTGAAGTCTTGTTCAAATTCATTTTTAAGGGCTTTAGTGCAAGTAACACACAAAAGCTTCACTTTCCTCCAGGTAAATCTTCCCAACAGTGCCATAAGTGAACTTATTCAAGCTCAGCAATCCTCTTCTATCTCTGTGAAATGTTTGCAGTCCTTTCAGGGGTCAGAGGTGTGGACAGCTGTAAGCCTTCAAGACTGGAGCTTCCAGCACTGCCTTGGAGAAGCCAGGTATAGCAACTCACCTCTGGGTTATGGCGAGTTCCCAACATGCTTTGTTCCTTCATGTGGCTGTGCCCTGTTGGCTAACTGGTTTCCATCTCACCCCCTGTTCTCCCCATATAAACCCCTGCTTCTCCCCCTGACACCAGGGAGCTTTTGTCCCTGACCTCCCCTGTGCAGGGTGGTTGGACAATAAAGCTACCTCTCTGGAACCGCTATACGAAGGCTCCTGTCTCTCTTTCCCCGAGTCTGCCCGGCGTGATTTCACAAGAGCTGAATCTGAACCACAAGAGCTGAAATCACTTGTAGCTAAGATTTGCTACACTTGCTGAAATCACTGGTCGCCTGGGAGGACTTGCCTAGTGCCCCTGGAAGAGCAAGTCTCTGCGGGATGCTCTCTAGGAAGGTCGCAGGCATATCGGAGCTGGATATCACCAACCGGGCCTGCCCCGCGACACAGAGGTAGGAAAGGGGAGAAAGACTAATAAAATCAACATAATGGGCCACATTTCTACTGAATGCAATGCAGAATTTGTCCCGATGACGTGTAATGACTTCTAGTATTTCCCATAAGAGGGTAAATTCCAAATTTTAGATTTTATTTTAGTCTTAGTATAAAATAACAAAAAGCCTATAAATAAATCAGAAGAGTGGTTACCATTACGAATGACAAGTTTTATAATCTTATAGTAGATCAGTGAGTATTTAAGTATTAATTTTTTCCTTAATTCGAGGCAGATGTGTTGTTCTATTTTTGATGAGATGCATTCAAATGAACATAAAATTAGTTTATGTAGTTAAAGCGACAGGACTAATAAATTGTAAGAACCATTTCCTCCCACACAATGTA
Source organism: Amblyornis subalaris (assembly GCA_018881555.1). Classification (NCBI taxonomy): domain Eukaryota; kingdom Metazoa; phylum Chordata; class Aves; order Passeriformes; family Ptilonorhynchidae; genus Amblyornis; species Amblyornis subalaris. The sequence goes on along the minus strand of JACAXG010000009.1, from coordinate 24,290 downwards.
GTTCTGACTGCACTGTGGGTTCTGGGGTTAAAAAACAAACCTGTAAAGCAGACCAGCTCCAAACTGGAAGGATAGGCAGGTGTTTCAAAATCTCTGCCATCCTTCTTTCCATTTGTACTTCTGAGTGAGAAATGCTGACAAACATCTTCAGTAGAATTTCTTACAGCCTTAATCCAGCACAAACATCTTCAGTTTTAGGCTCCAGTTAAACTCATCTTTTCAATTAACCAAATATGTGATGGGATTCAGGCTTGCATTTAAAGTAAATATTTTTTTTTGTTTTGTCCAAATGTATGGTTTAAGAAAGACTATCATTTCATTGGAAAATGGAAGGATCCTTGTTCATTCAACAGGACTTGGACTAAGAGACAGGAGACCACATCCAGAGAGGCATTTAGGACCAGGAAAAGAAAAGAAAAAGAAAAAGGAAAGAAAAAGGGAAAGAAAAGAGAGAAGAGAAGAGAAGAGAAGAGAAGAGAAGAGAAGAGAAGAGAAGAGAAGAGAAGAGAAGAGAAGAGAAGAGAGAAGAGAAGAGA
>JACAXG010000009.1:2476-23659 GCA_018881555.1 Amblyornis subalaris | reverse complement strand
GAAGAGAAGAGAAGAGAAGAGAAGAGAAGAGAAGAGAAGAGAAGAGAAGAGAAGAGAAGAGAAGAGAAGAGAAGAGAAGAGAAGAGAAGAGAAGAAGCTGAGCACCTGTAACGTTTCATGGGTCTAGGCCTTCAGAGTCTAAGTAATATCTGCCCCAAAATGAAGTTCACCAAAATTAGTACCTAAAACGATTCTTAAATCAATCTTGGGGGTATTTGTTATGCATTTTAAGATTACATGCAGGTAAACCAAAGCTGATGAAGCTGAATGTTTAACTCGTTAATTTTTACTTTTTTTTACTGTTTCCTCCTAAGCACAATGGAAAAGTATATTTAAAAATGCAGACACATCCAGCTATATTTAAAGCTTTTCCTTGCAGGATAAAGAGTTAAAATGAGTTTCTGGTTGCCCTTTTTCATTTCCTTCTTACTAGAAATTACCACCCTGTGCACAGTTATTTATATACATCTGTCTTTCCTGCAATAGCAATAATAAGCAAGAACATATTGTCCCTGAGAAAGAAGAAAAAGAAAACAAAACATTCTGCAGATTAATACACAGCAGCATTTCTGATGCTGAAGCTAAAAGGATGCTGTTCAGTTGATTAGGCCACAAAATTGATTTACCTTTAAAGATGTTTCATATTATAGCTCTTTACTTCCAGACTCCCAAACGTGGCTCTTTTGAAAATCAGTCTTCATTGACAAATGTTTTTGACAAAGCAATAACAAATGGGGCAGGGAATGGCTCCAAGGAGTGTGCTTATTGCTGTCTGCTCAGAACACCCAAAGGCACTCTTAAGACCTGCTTCATTGTCTTTGCTGACAGTAAATGTGCAGCCCAACTCCCCACTGCAGCCTGGAAAGCATTTTCCAGAGCACTCAGGACCCATATTTAAAGCCATGATTGTTGGTTTAGTGCAGCTTGTGGATGCATAAAATCCTGCCAAGCATTCCTGGTCAGAGCAATGATGAGGAACCCACTTGCCTGGGAAGTTATTGGAGGTTCCTGGGAACTCTTTCTAAATATACGGTAGATTTAACCGAACAATTTATGAGGACCAGTAAGAGCAGAAAAAATATTCAAGGGCATAAATGAAAACTGTATCTCATTCCCATTTACTTTCTGTAGAAATTAGACATGTAAATTACATCTGAGGCTCTGAAAAGCTCCGCCTGCTAATTTTAAAGTGCAGGATGGTAGCGTGTTGTAATAAATTAGAAAGCATGTCATTCTGAACAAAAGACATCTTTGGACTATGAATCTGCTGCAGGCTCATCAAAGGAAAATGTCATTGGAAATGCATTCATAAAGTTAGTGCATACATTTAATTCCTTTGTGGCGTAAAAGCTGTGGTTTCTTCTGATTGTTACAAAATTAAGAATTATATCCCCTAAAACCACAGAGAAAAAACATTAGACAGTAACATTCATGTGCATTAAGGCATAAAGGGGCGTAATTTCAGCTGCTAGCTAAGACATCTGGACATTTTAAAAGAGTTTCTACAATAGGCTGTTGCATGTTAGGACACAGCAAAGATTTTCCCCATGATCACAGGCTTGCTTACTTTATCTCTTTATCCCAATGAAGCAGGGGTGGCTTAGGCTAACCATTGCAAAGCCATCTGTGAGGGTTGGCATATTACATCCAAATATGTTCTCTCTGTATCATCTGATGTGTTCTGAGAGAATTACAGGACAGAATGACGAATTTTTTCCACTTGTTGTAAGAACTGGAGTATATGTACTCATGGAAACCTAGATGGAAGCAAAAATGGCAGCTGGAATCCTGTACATCTTGATCCTTACAAACTGTACTTTGCTCTCAGCTCTGTTATTCTCTGGAGTTTAATTTTTGCCTTCAATATTACCCTGTATAGAACTTCAACTTTTACAACTGCTTTAATTTTTAAACCAAGTAAAGTCTGGAACATGACTCAAAGGTGTTGTGCTTAGTTTTCAGGATATTATATGTCAAAAGAATTAGTGTAACATTATACATTCGTGGTTTGATTTTCTTTGGCTCAATGGAAAGAAGCAAGGACAAGTGTAGTTACTTTTGTGCTGAACTTTGTAGCAGTTGTGTTAAGTCAAAACTGCTGAGGCCGTGTTTTTTAAGCCCTGCACAAAAGCATGGTCTTGAAAAGATACATGTATGCCTTCCCATCTGCTCTTGTACTTCTGCAGGCAGTAAGAAAATGCAGGTTTTATAAACAACCTGGGGACATTATTCTTTCTGATGGAATGCTGTATCTTGTTTTGAGAGATTTGCAAGTGATCAAATGGTCAATAGTGCAGAACTCATAAAGAACTTCACAAATTAGAATGACAGAAAAATGTCTTGTAGGAGTGTAGATGCACGTTGTGCTACAAATGCAAGGCAATGAACTTAGGGAAAGAATAACCTGAACCACGGTTACAGGATAACAAAACCAGAACTGACACATAGTTCTCTGAAAAGATCCCAGAAACAGCTGAGACCATCAACTAATTATGGAACAGCTGTCAACAAATCAAAAAAAAAAAGTTTGACATCATTTGGAAAAGTACTGAGAGCAAGACAAAAGGCATTATTTTGTTGCAGTTAGAACTTTTGTTTGCCCATATCTTGAATCCTGTGATAAGTTCTAATCCCTGCAACTCCAGAASGATGTAGTAGAGAAGGCACAGAGGAGGGAAGCTAAGATGATCATGGTGATGAAGAAGCTACTTTATGAGGAGATGCTAAAAAGGATGGAAGCCTTCAATTTGGAGAAGAATAGGATGGAGAAGGTGAGATATTTACAAAATAATTCAAGCAGTGCATGAAGTGAATGAAGAACTGTTATTCACCATACCACAATACAGGAACTAGAAGATAGCCATCTAAACTATTCAAAAATCAATTTAAAAGACCTCCAAGTTTGGTAACTCAACCACTTCCCTGGGCAGCCTGTTCCTATGGTTGATAACCTACAGTGAAGAAACAGAAAAGGACTACTTATATGCAGTCATAGCATAAATATTGCAGGTTACCATAAGAATATTGTCCACATGGTTAGTTACTGTACACTTATCGTGAGGTACCACTGTGCCTTACGGGAACTTACTGATTAAAAACTTATTTGGGGTTTTTGGAATGCATGCAGAAAAGCTACACAACAGATCAAGAGGAGGCAGGAGACACTCAGTGAAGTCTCCACTGAGAATGTGGCAGACAAACTTTTAGCTTCAAGCATCCCAGCTCCAGCAGATAGCAATCAGTCTCCGAACAAAATCAGCAGACCAAAAGAAGTGTAATGTGTTTTAAAGCACTTCAGAAGAAGGAACAGAAGGTCAATTGATGCCAAGCTGACAGGCAGAGTCTGTGGAAGGAGACTAAGGATAATCAGCCTTCTTGGATCCGGGAAACATTAAGATTTGGGAAGAAGAGCACACACATTTTGGGTTTACTGATTTTGTGATACACTTTGCTTGAAAATATTTTATTCTAAGAAAATATTATATGGCTTTTAGAAGAAAGCTTGATCACTGTGTTACTGTTATTGCCCCACATGGACAACGAGTGCCAGGATCTTTCCTTGCTGAGAGACTCTCATCATGTACCTGGTAGTGAAGGCTAGATCAGATTTGAGGGTAGGAGATGAACCAGGTCCGTGCAGAAGCAGCTGATGGTGAGAAGCCAGAAGTAGTAGGGTGGGAAAGGTTGTGCTCTTCCTGAATTGAAGGTGGTTAAGGGTGCTTTTCAGCTGGAAGAGCTGACAGACAGGCTTTGAATAAAAGGCCTGAGGTGTGCTGCTAATTAATTAACTTTACCCACAACTCTGACAGTTAAAATGACCAGTTTGTGGTAGAAAATGTTTCTACCCATGAGGACTGCAGACAACACAGGCATGGCAGTAGGTAAGAAAAAGGGATAGATGCCCGTTKTACACATGGAGAACACAAACATGAGATGATAAAAGACTTGTCTAAAATAGCACAGTTGTCTCAGCCAGAACTAGGGACAGATCCCTAGATTTCTGAATGCTCATCTGAACCCTCAAGCCCAGGACCTCTTGGACCTCTTTCCACTTGCAGTAATACTTTCATATTAGGCAGGGACATACCCAGCTGGGCAAGTTAATACATTGCCTTAGAATGACTCCCTATAATCAATCAGCTGCAAGGGAGCATCTGGCAAAATAATCTTGCTTTCCCTTCCTTCTGCTGCTCTTCTTGTTTCTCTAGCTGGTGATTTCTTTCTTTCATAGAAAAGCTTCATCATTCATTCATCTCCAATGAATAGCCGACAGTAAAGTAAACCAGGAGCTTGCTAGTTCTCTGATGGAATATCTTTTTACAGAAGAAGCCTTCAATAAGCTTCAATGTCTTTCCATACTTCACTCAGCTGTGACTCATACACAGCTCTTTTATGTTATCACAATGTCAGAGACTGGAAAAGGTGTTTTGAGACATCTTGGGGAGCTTAGAGTGAGTGTGGTATGGGGTGGGTCAGGCCGTGCTTTGGTGGAGCAGTGCCCTGTCCCACATGCCACAGCCCCACAGTGTCCGTCAATCCTGGGACACTGGAGGCAGTCCCTCAGTGTCACCTAACCAGTCCCTCAGTGGCCGAGACACTGGAAGTCCCACCTGGGAGGAGGGGGCAGGGTGGGCCAAGGCTTTAAGAAGCCTCACCATGAAACTAACACCCTCTCTCTCTCAGCCCACCTTCACCTTGGAGTTTCATATTGCTGTAACCCAGGAGTTGGTAGCTATGCCTGTTTTTCTATATCTTTCCTATCTTTCTGTTTTCCTCGCCTTCTTCTTCTTTTTCTAACTCTCATCTCACAGAACATGACATTGAACTGATTATATGGTTTTCTATGTTCAATGGGCTAAGTCTATACTGGGATAAGTGATAATATGTAACATTTATTCTTCTGCCAATCTTCCTTAATTTTCTATAGTTTGCCAGAAAACTTTTGGGTGTTTTTTACCTCTTGAGAATATTTGGTTGAATTTTCTCCTTTGCACCTACCCAGGGCAAAAGAATCTTGGTTTAGCCCCACGTTCAAGTGATGGGGGCATAACACGCAAAAACTAAACAAGGGAAAGAAAAATATCCAACTATGCTCATTCATAGTTTCAAAAAAACTGATTTCATTAATGTTTGTGCCCGTTCTTGTTTTTGTGTTACAGAAGGATTTTAGCCAGACAGACTACTGAGTTTGGAGGGGGAAAACATGTGTGTGTATGTGTGTGGAAGGCAGGAGAAAAAGAGTGAGACTGACAAACAAAAAAAAGATGTCTCCAAAGCAGGACAATGAAAAATAACCTACCAGGTAGATGGATAGAATACCCAGAAACTCAAATCAGCCTTTTCTCAACAATTGTGTCAGTCATCCCTCTGGTAGATTTCCCATAGTTTCCTTTCAGGTTTTTCTATATTTTCCTCATGTACATACAACAATACTTATATTTGGTCTATTTAGTGTAAAAAGGCAGGCGATGAAGGAGAAATTTTGGGGAAAAAATCACAAAGTTTTAGGCCCGTTGAGTGTCCCCATCACATTTAGAATAAGACAATGGAGGCAAAAGAGCATCTTGAAAAGTCAGAAAACAGAAATTGTCAACTTAAATTACTAATTACAACACAGTCTGTATTTAAAGCATTTCTGTTAATCAGAAGCTTGAAAGATAAAAATGCAACAATGCAGTCATCAAAAAATGAGTGTCAGGAAGCTACAATTTGCTCAAAGAAACTTCATGATCTAAGAAAAACTCATCACATAAAATGTTTGCTGTGAATTATTCACTTGGGTCTAAATTGCTACTCTTTCAAGCAAATACAATGAAAACCTATGACTTCTTGTCGTCAGATTTGCTCTTTGGAGGCTGCATCACATTCACTGTTCTTAGCAAAACAGGGTTTGTGTGACAGCAATGTAACAGTAACAAAAGTGTTTCCTTGCCTTTTCCTCCAGATTTTAAATCAACTTCCTCCATATTTATAACTCTACCTTTCACGTACAGTCCCTGATTCAAAAGAAGGTTTCAAATTCCTCACCTGTAGTTAAGCAAGGCTGAAAAAAATCTTAAATAACAGGCGACAGAATGTGTGGTGAAGGGCATGCTTCTTTTCCCTGTGAATTGGCACATTAACATGTTTTCTAGCTGGTCTGAACTTTACATTCCGAAGGCAAATATTTTTGTCAGTTAACCTAAGCACAGGTGAAGTCTAACAAAGGCCCTGTTATTGCTGCCCTTTAAGCTGCAGCAGTTTATGAGCCCACTAGAGCACAGTCCTTTCTCCTTGCATAAAAGTATTGGGCATTGCATATAGAAATGTGTTGCAGATGAGTGAGGCTTTGCAGAATGAAGGCCTTGTAACTCTTGTAAAATCATGGCTCACTCCTGTTACTTCAGCTAAGAAGAGAAGAACTCCGGGAACGACATCAGCTGACTTAGAGGTAGAAAAAAACAAGTTATATAACCTTCGTGTGATACCTCATGGCTTTTGGTGATTGGTTGAATTATTAATTTTTGTATCTCTATGGTATGTACTTGATAAGGCCTTTACTGCCTAAAAAGGCCTGGTTTTTGCAATAAAGTAGCCTTCCTTTCCACTTGCCTCTGGACTCTGTGTCGTTAATCATTGCAACAGAAATGGTTGAGTAAGTAGCCTTCAAAAAAAATCACAGGCAAGCGAAACAAAAGAGTAGAGAAAATAATCTTGCTACTGGAAAGAAATTTCAAAGAATCAGTTACCAAAAAAAAAAAAATTAAATTACTACAATACATTCACTTAAAAAACTTAGATGTACAATTTCAATCTTCTTTTCCACTTCAGCCATCCAGAAACAAATAGCTTATTGTTTTCAGTTTAAGAAGCCTGGCTTCCTCTCCTTTCCATTATATATGAATACAGCCACACAAGGCAGTATTTTTCCCCTCCCAGCTCTCTCTATTATGGTGGATAATGAACTTATATTTCATTGCCATATCCTTGCCAATCTCCTTCAGCATTTTTGAGAAAGGATTATTTCAGTTGCAGAGTGCATAGAATAGTACTTATGTTTTTGTTTTGTCCTGCATTAGTCAGTTGTCTTGAGATGGATGATTCAAACATAAAGCAGGTACCATAAAAGTACAGCTGATGCACTATAAATCTGCACACCTAACTGTGATAATAGAGATAGGTGTTTTAGCCAGTGATTGTACAAGAGATGTTGGTGAAAACAAAGAAAGAGATCCAAGAAACCATAGTGAAGAATAAATTGTCCTGACAAAAGTGGCAATGTATATGTAAAAATGTTAACTATCTGCATAAGATAAATGGTGAGTCAACAGCAGAGAATGCCTTTTGCAATAGTGAAAAACAGAACAGTCCTTTCTTACCAGGGAGCAAGACACGGTGACTTTGGCTGAAACAAAAGTACAGAAAGTACCTGAAAGCATTACTTTTTTGGACTGTTTCCCCAGATAAGTACCTTGTTTACTTTCCCCAGCATTCTATCTCCTGACAAGGAGGCTGAAGGAGCACTTTGGGAGCAAGAGTGGTCTCTTAAACTGCCAGGTGCCAGTCTCTGGAGGCATCACAAAGTAACTGCATATGGAATCTTCTCAGGCCCTTTCATCCCAAGATGCATGAAAGACTCCCACTGGTACTTGAGCCTTTGGTTCTGGTCATACAGCCATTTTCAAAAACCCTGAGGTATATCGTGTAATAAGCAAAGCAGCAAGTATCTAAGTTTATCTTCTGTTTGAGAAACTCAGCCCAAGATAAAACTAAATGTCATAGATCATTTCAAGTCTAAGAAAAAAGTGACTTAGGGTGGTTTTTAAAGGTCTGAAGAAGAGGTTAAGAGGAGTGGCCTCCACATGCCAATGAAAAGAGTACTGGACTATTTTGATGACTGTCTGCACAGAGGAAAGTGAAACACTTCCTGCCTCTCACATGTCCTCTCATGTATACCCATACAATGAAAAGCAGAAAGCTATTACTAACTCAGAGAGCCAAAATATCACTTCAGAAAGTTGCCAAATAGCACTTCAGCAAAGCCTATAATGGTAACTTAGAGAAGCTACCATGAAACTGATAAACTTTCAAAACCATTTATTAAGGTACTTACATTTCTCATTTCAAGGCAAGTGGCAGATAATAAATACAGATCAAAGGAAGCTTTTCAAAATATGAAAAGTTATATTAAAGGAAAAATTGATTCACAAAATAACATTATATGTTTTATAGGCTCTTCAAAGCTCCTATTCAAAAACAGAGCTTTGTTTTCTCTTGAACTTTAGCAGCTATCATATCACATATCCATAACCCTTGGGGAAAAAAAATCTCCACAGATTAAAGAACTATAGTGACTAAAGATGGTTCCAACCACAGCCCAGAAAGTGAGATGTGAATCCTTTCAGATTCCAAGGACATCTAAAATGAGATTTCAGTTTGGAAGCACAAACAAATGCTTTAGTTAAGAAAATTCATGCTAGAAACCAGATTCAGTAAATGCCCCCAGCCATTCTGCTGAGCACACACAGACATTTTAAATTTCTTTTTCTGAGGTGCGAGAGAGCACTGCATCTTCCCATCAGGCAAGAGGCATTCCTGGTGCTTCAGATCAGGCAGTTGCAAAAAGCCACAGCCCTGGGCTTTGGGTGCAGGTTGTGCCACTGGGCAGGACAATATCACATTCCACGTCTGACTGGTAACCAGCTCCTCAGCAGCAACATGATGCCTTTGTTTCTTCTCCATTTCATGATCTCAGCCCATGACCCCATAGGCAGTCTCCTATACAGCTGCCCTTGGTACGATTATCAGGAGAAAACATCAGAGACAAGCCCTGTCAATATGGGAGCCAAAAGCCCTTGCTGTGGGAGGAGTGAAGGAGAAGTCAGATGGACGGAGCTCGTGCTGAGCGGCCAAGACTTGACAGATGTGTAGATGCAGTCAACACTCCTGCTCTTGGGACAAAATAAACAGTGGTGTCAATGACCTTCATACTCAGCCTGCTTTTCAATCCTTTGCAATCCACCAGAACTGACGGAGACAATACACAGGGTTGTTTTCTCCTTCCCCACCCGCTTTTAGCCAGTCTGGCTCCTTCATGAACAGTTTTCTTCTTGAACCTGACAGCAAATAGAAATTTTCTAGAGAGCCAAAGTCTTCCTCTAAACAAAAATTTGGCCATTATTGTAGATTTTATAATGTACCTTGTCATTTCCAGCTATTTGATCCATTCCATTCCTAGAGTAATAATTGAAATGTTATGTTGACAGTGTGGAAATTGTAGGAGGAATGTTGCATCCCCTAATATCTTGGGGATGTTTGACTGTTGATTAGGTTTATTTGATAACCTACCATTATTCTAATAGAATTTTTGAAATGGCAAATGTCACTTTTTCACTTAATTTTTCAGGATAGTTCACTCCTTGAACATATTATAAAGAAATTTTTAAATGTTCCATCCATTCAAAAGTTTATGCCTGAAGTTTTGTTAGAGTTTAGTTGTAATGCATGGAGTGAAATCCTGCCTTCTGATCTGGAAACAACAAATATTAAAGCTGTATACAAAACATGAAAATTCTATAGCTTATTAGGTCTAAAGTACTTTATACAAATGCATCATTTCTACAGATTCTGACACTGTCTCCTGCATCTGAAAGGCTTAGTCGGAAAAACATGCTTTAGACATAGAAAATACTAAGAAAGCAAAGCCAGGAAAAAGGAGAAAATGTGCATGTATATGTGAAGTAAATGAAAATTTGTTTCCCATAATGCTGTGAGAAAAACAGGGAAAGAAATGAGAATCCTTTGAGGTTAGTTACTCAGTCCTTGCACTAGTAAAACACTGCATAAAACAATGTTTGCAAATTTGAAGTGACGGTATGGTACTGAGAGATTAAACGTCTTTTTTTCACCTCTTCTAATATCTAATCTAAACCTGCCCTCTTTCAGTTTAAAGCCAGCACATGCCCCCATAGAAAGTGCCTCTCCATCTCTCTTGTAGACGTCCTTTAGGTACTGGAAGGTGCTCTAAGGTCTTCCTGGAACTGTCTCTTCTCCAGGCTGAACAACCCCAGTTCTCTCAGCCTGTCTCCATAGGAGAGATGCTCCAGCCCTCTGACCACCTCCATGCCCTCGTTTCATTGCAACCTGCAGGCAGATCCCACATGGACCAAGCACTGGTACTACTTGCTTCCCTGGCCTTGCCTTTATCTAAAAGTGCAGCAAGAAGTTCTCATGAGAGCATCCTGTAGGAATAGAAGGATTTTTTCGTGTAAGGAAGTTATATACTAGCTTGAATGACCAAAAAGGAGAGATTCTCCCTCTTCTGTTCTGCTCTGTGCAGCGCTGTGGGAAAATCTAGCCAGGTTCCATCAGTTGCTCCCCAAATGTAGTGTGTCCAGAATCTGAAGGGACATAAGATTTACCGGCCACCTATATTCTTTTTGTTATTTTGTCTTATTAAAGAAGTTCTCTTAGTAAGACATTTGATTTTCCTAATGAGGTTCAGACAGGATCCTGCACCATCCATCTCTTCTCTCACATCTCTGCCCCGTGCAGAACAGCTTCCAGATGAACTCAAACACCATCTCATTTAAAAAGGCACAAAATCAGTATGTCACTCCCCAAAAATGTCTCCAAGCATTTGTCACAGTGATGTCTTCCCCAAAATTAACACTCTAACACTGCATTAAGGATGCGAGTTTGAGCTGGCTGCCTCCTCCATCCACTCTGACAGGCAGGCAATGCCAAATCTATTTGAAGAAGGCACAGGCAGTATACTGACAGGATAACAGAACAAAGTTTCCACCTGCGTCCCATTACGGGTGCTGCACCGACATCTGTAAATTAACACTTTCTGTTTCCTTCAATTGGAGTTGCTTTTTTAAGGACAGCAGTAAAAAATATATTACTCCCAAATAAAGTGCCCTGTATGATTTTAGATACATAATGAATCGTGGATAGAGAATACTATGTTTTACATGATGTTCACTAGTAAAATAAGTCATCTGTCGGGTCCCCTGAAATAAAAGCTGGGAGGATTGAGGAGCTGAAAGACCCTGATAATGGAAAAATATACTGGTGGACATAGGTATAGTGAAACAAAGTTTCTCCTATCTGCTTTCTGAGATACTATGAGAAATTGGCTTGTCTGATTGGTCCATGGTTCTCTCCGCCCTCCCTCCTTAGTAATTGGTTGTGGTAGTTTCTCCCCGCCTTCTTCCCTCCCCTAAGCCGTGGTGATTGTTTGCTGGCCCCCCGAGCGCGCGGTTTTAAAAACCCAGTATCTTCCTTGTTTCGCCCTCTTCACTTCCTACTCCCATAGCTGGATGGAATAAACTCCCCGGACTGTGGAACGTAGTGCGTTAAGAGCCTTCCTGCCTCTTTATTTCTGGACTTGTGGCTGGGCTACGCCGGGTGTGAGTATTTCTCAGTGCTAACAACTGCACGGGCGATATCCCTCATTGGTTTGGTGAATTTGCACCCCCAGAACTGCTTCTTCTCAAAGGAGGTTTTGGGACTAAACCACGAAGGGAATTTGCTCAGGAGAAACAGCGCCCTAAAGCCATTAGTCATCATTTCAAAACATCAATGCAGATTAAATCCAATTCTTAGCTTCTTAGAAAGTGAATTGCAGCACCACCAAACCCAGTTGTTTGGATACCTATCATTGCCAACAGGGCTAAAGCTGGGTTACCCTTTTCCTGTATCTAATTCTTTTTCTTAGAGCAGCCGTGAACGGTGATTTTAATTAAGGTTGACTGTTCATTATCCCAATTCTTCTTAATATTGATAATTTTTAGGCACCGGTTAATTATTGTAAAGAGGACAATGATCAGTCTGGTACGCCCTAATTTAGAAGTGTTTGACCTTGCATTTTTAATCTACTTTCGTTAATAATGATCTTGAGCAGCTAAAGCCAACTTATGATGGTCAAAACTTTGCACAGACACTTCAATTACACAATCGCCTGATTTTTCTTGTGTTGCTTGTTTCCCTCGGGAGAAGAGATTGACCCCCACTGGGCCACAACCTCCTTTCATGCAATTTAGAGCGATAATGTCTCCGCTGAGCCTACTTTTCCCCAGGTTGAACAACCCCAGCTCCCTCAGCCACTCTTCATAGAATTCTTATGGAGTCCTCATAAGACTCCAGACCCTTCCCCAGCTCCATTGCTCTCCCCTGGACATGCTCCAGCACCTCTCTTGTCATGTCTTTCATGTTCCAGAACTAGACACAGCATCTGAGGTGTGGCCTCACCAGTGCCCAGTACCAGGGGACAATTGCTTCCCCGTCCTGCTGGCCACACTATTTCAATCACAAGCTGAGATGCCGTTGGCAAGCTCCTGAAATCCCATTTAGCTTCTCTTGGTGTTGCACTCTCTGCACACAGGAGATTCACTTTGGGAAGAAACCACTAGAGGTCAGCTGGGATATAATCATGGCCACAAAGAGCAAGAGAAATGAGGGGCCAGAGTGACATTTAAATATTGGCTACTTTTCATGTCAGAAAGAAAAATTGCGCTCTCAAAAACTAATATAGTCAAGACGGATCACAAGCACGGGTATGAAGGTATCAGAGAGGAAATAGTTTTATTAGACAGAAAACAGGTGTACAGGTGAAAATGGGCATTCTATATAAATAGAAGTTGGTCACAACAAACACAGTTGCTGAACAAACACTCAGCAACTGTTCAAATCTACACAAATTTTACTTATCTACTGGATCTTCAGTTGCCACCTAAAACAGGTTTTCCGCATTGCTTCCTTTATACAAATGCATGTCTGAGGAGGACAATATATAGAAAAACACTATAATAATCTTTTTTTCTACTCTGAATGAGAAATGCAGTCCCAGTCTTAGAGTACGTTTCATACTGAAATGTGCACAATCATTCAGCAGATGCTTTCCTGAATCTTCCACTCAGTTGTCACTGTTCTGGTGATTTTCCTCAGGGACATCTATTCATTCAGTGGAAATGGATGAGTAAAGGTCATGGGTTCACAGCTGACCACTTCTTGTCACAAAACCAGTGGCACTACTCAGTGGGAGAGCCCATCTGCAGCTGCCAGGGCCTTCTTTGCCTCGCAAAGGCAAAGTGGCCATGAAAATATCCCTCCCCTCTGACATACATACTCATATTCCCTTGCTTCCTCTACAGGGCTGAAAGCTCAAAGGCTAGGTAGCGTTTTGTACTTCAGAGTATGTTTCCGAGAACTTCCTCAATCAATCATGTTTCTTTTTCCTCTGTGCCCCTTCACTTCCTGGTGCACTCATCATCCTGCCTGATTTGAAGCTGAGTGCTCCAGCAGCACTTTTATATTTCTTGGAAACTTATTTCCTCAGAAGCATTTAAAATAATTCCACCAACATCGACATTAAGGTAGGCTCAGTTATCCAAAAGAAGCATACAGTAGCTTTGGTTTGCTCACTCACTTCCAAACAGCAATATTTTATCAGCTACCATACCTTGAGTGGATGGAAGAAACTATTGAAAATTTGGTAACATTTACTAAACTTCACACCTAGCTCTATCTCCTATGTTCCTAGTTCAGTGTAGATCTGCAAATCTATATTTAGTGATACCTGTCTCTGATAGCTCTGTCAAACACAGTACATCCAGCAGAAATATCACTTTATTGGAATTAGCCAAAATCTGTATAGATATTTGCTGTACTACTGGACTGTGAGGTTGCTGTGTTAACTATGTAAGTCCTTAGTGGTATTAGGTACAAAAAAAAAACCACAAGAAGTTGACACTAAACAAACAAAAAAACTACACCAAACAAAACAGAGAGGGCCAAGCATTCATCAGTTTCCATGCAGAGGAACAAGAAGATATATAGACACAGGAAAAGTCATTGTTTTTCTCTTGTTTGTATTTCCACCTGCACTGCTAGGCACTGAATTTCACACTGCATAGCAGCAGGAAATTGGAGAGTAACACCCAGTGGATGGATAGAGAAATAAGTGTCACATTTCTCTGCATAGGACCATACAGGCTTTATTATTTCCAAGTACATAGTGTAATTTGCAATTGCGTTTCGAATGGGAATTGAGAGAAAACACCCTAAATACTTGATAGGGTGCTATTAGTGATTCTGCAAGGTAAGAAAGACTGTACCAGAAACAGGGAACAGATATGGGATAAGGCATATACAGTACATGTTGATTTATCCAAAGAGGTTGTACTACAACCTGCATCTATACTCCATCTCCTTTGGCAGAAACAGAGTGGGTACCTTCACAAGAATAGCGACAGAGCTCCTGAGCATATTGATGGGATGGAGCAAAGCATGGATAATAAGCGGCTCTGCCAAATCACAGTAAATGAGCACAAAGCTTTAAAAATATCTGTAGCTGCAGAAATATGCTGGGCATAGGACTCTCCCTCTCTTTTTGTGCATTGAGACTTTATAATCTCAAGAATCTGTTAAGAAACTAAACAGAACTATTCATTAGCACATGCTCAGTTAGCTGAAAGTACAAATAAACCTTAAGTGGCAGAATAGGAGGGGCTAAGATACCTAGTCTTTTCCATTATTGAGAGTAATGCAGGTACTTTGGGAGGTACTGGATAACATCGTGCAGAGGCACCTGAGCTGGCTCCACTGCTCCAGCAAGGCATCTCCTAGGATTAGTAAGAGCAATGCAGATGTTTGTGTGCAAAGGGAGAGTTGCAGTCTTTTAACTACTGTTATCAGTGGTGACGGTTGTACGTTGTCACTCTGTCTGTCGCCACAAACTTCAGCAGCTGTGCTTCTGAAGTGTAACATACCCAGAATGTGAGCAATCTGACAGAACACACTGAGCATCACTGAACTATTCACTTGAGACTCCTGTTAGGCTCCTGCAGTATTCCCACGTACAATCTCGGAATAATGAATGTTAGAGGTCTGCCAGGGCCTTCAGTAACTGCACTATTAAGGTGAAAGATAAAATTTTAAGCCATTTAAATTTAGGATGCCATTCAGTCCTTCTGCTGCCTGCTGCAGAGAATGGAGCAAAAACGTTCCTTGGGAGAGCAGAAGGGGAAGCATTGCAACACAACACTGCTTCAGACTGTACTGGGGCTCTGGCTGGCCTGGATGAGAACGATGGCCCTTTTAAACAGGAAGGAAAAGTCGGACCCATTGTGTCTCAAGGTAAGTTCAGAGGTGGCATCTGGGAGTCCAAGGCCCGCCAGAGCCCTAGTTCCTGGCAGCTCTCTTCTGGGAGAAATCCTGCGACATTTACAAATTTGGGAGGTGGAATCCCACTTTCACCCACAGGCCCCTTGATGTGAACTATGGCACTTTTCCACAGGAAAAAAATCTCAGAAGCCCAGTGGCTCAAGGTCACATCACAGGGTGCATCTGGGAGTCCAAGGCCAGCCAGAGCCCTAGTTCCTGGCACCTTTTGTCTTAGAGAAATCCTGCAACAGTTGCAATATTCAGTGGCAGAATCCCACTTTAGGCCACAGGCACCTGGATGCAAACAATGGCTCTTTTCCACAGGTAGGAAAAATATCTACTCAAATGTCTCCAGGTCAGTTTGGAGGAGGCCCTCAAGAGTCCAAGGCCAGCCAGAGCCCTAGCTCCTGGCAGCTTTCGTCTGGGAGAAATCTTGCGATGTTCACAAATTTAGGAGGCAGAATTGCAATTTCGGCCACTGGCCCACAGACGTTAACAGTGGCTCTTTTCTGAAGGTAGGTGTTCTGAGTTTGGGTTTTTCAGGGAATTTTTGTCCCATCTGAAAGGAAGACACTGTGAGAGTAGGGGGTTGTGTAGGAAACAAATTATGGTAATTAAAAAAGAAAAGATCATAGCAAATCACTCTCACATACCATGGTAATAGCTCAGCCAGAGACTTGAGACTTTGGGAGTTTTGGGTGGGGAGTGAGATGTCTGGCTGGGGGATTGTTCTTGGGAGTTACGGATAATACTGCGAGAGGTGGAGGGACTTGAAGACTTGGCTGCCTGGGGCAGGAGCTAGGCTCTGCTATTTTCAGCTCGGCAGTTGGGAAAAGTGGTCACGTGTGGTATGGGGAGTGAGTGCCAGTTTTTCCCGAGAACACTGCTATGTCGTGACTTGCTACTCAATCTCTGCTGTTCCCGCTGAGGCTCGGGTACATTGCTATGTTGTAACTGCCTGCCTGATCAGATCTGCCTGTCCCTCCTGTTCCTGTTTCCACTGCTGCTCCTTCTCCGAGGCTGCTGCAGTCTCACTCGCCACCCAGATATTGAGACTGCCCGCTCCCTGTGAGTTTTGCAAGGGGAGCCATCTCCTCCCTTCCCTCTTGCCTGAGCCGCCGTTGCCATGTGAGAGGTCGCCAAGCTCAAACCAGAGCACCCCCTGCAGCTGTGGGGGAATCTGCCCTTCCTCACTGGGGCCCGTTAGTGCCCCCTATCGGCTGCGAAAGAGTCACTGCAGCCATCGCCTTGCCAGAGCCCGCCAGCACCTCAAGCCGGTTGTGGTCATAACTACACCAAAATGGAAATTGCTTAACAGGTGAGTAAAGGCCGTTACCGGGTTTCTGGTTTTTTCTTGTTGCTGCTGTTGTTGTTGCTGTTGTTATTGCTGATTGTCTATGTTGTTATATATATACACATCCTAGTAAAGAACTGTTATTCCTTTTCAGATATCTTTCCCTGAAAGCACCATAACTTCAGGGTTATAATAATTTGGAGGGAGAGGGTCATCTTTTCCAGTCTAAGAAGGTTCCTGTCTTCCTTGACAGATGCCTGTTCAAAAAAAAAAGCAGCACGGAAAACAACCATCATTCGCAGCAAGGCGCCTCTGGCCAAAAATGAGATTCCACTCCAAAAATTGCAAATATTGCAGGATTTCTCCCAGACAAAAACTGTGAGGAACTAGGGCTCTGGCTTGCAATGCACTCCTGGATTCCACCTCTGAACTGCTCCCAAGACACTAGGTGGAAAGCTTTCCTTCCTGTGGAAAAGAGCCACTATTCACAGCAAGGCGCGTGTGGCACTAAATAGGATTCCGCCACGAAAAATTGCAAACATTGCAGGATTTCTCCCAAACAAAAGTTGCCAGGAACTAGGGCTCTAGCTGGCCTTAGACTCCCAGACAACCCCTGTGAACTGACCCTTGCTAAACAAAGGCTCTGAGTTTTCCTTCCTGTGGAAAAGGGCTGTCGTTCGCCTTCACGCACCTGTGGCTGGAAGTGGGCTTAGGGCTCGGGTTGGGGTTGGGGTAACGATTGATGGACTCAAAGAGCCTACAGCTCCAGAAACACTGGGTCTGGAAAGGGCATTCCAAGACCATCTGAGCAAAGCCCTAACATTCCTAACGACAACGTTCTGACCTGGAAACCCATCATATTGGGTTTGGCTTAGGGCTCAGTCAAGGCTTCAGGTTGGGATTAGGGTTAGGGTTGAGAGACCGAAAGAGCCTACAGCTCCAGGAACACTAGGGCTGGAAAGGGCATGCTATGGTGTGAGAGACTGGAATAGTTCATGCCCCAAACATTGATATAAAAGTTTTGGTCATTGTAGCAGAACTGTATGAAAAACTCCATGCCTCCCTAAAGATTCCTGACTGGAACTTTGGACTGAAAGTTAAACTTCTGAGATTAGATGAAGGGAAACCCATGATTCAATCATCTCAGGCCCATGGAGAAGTAAACAATGCTGGAGGAAAAGAATGAGAAACAACCCAGCAGCTGTCTGGCTTGTTTCGGGATGGGGGAGGCCATAGCCCACAGAGCCATTTGCTGGGAGCAAGTTTGCACAGATTTCCCCCCCCAACTGAAGTGGGGGGAGCAGGTTTAGGTGTGTTGCATCCCTCTGCTCAGGGGCAGTGAACCCATCCTCCCTTACGCAAACTGGCTATGAAACCTCCAACCCCGGGAAGGCCACAACTACCGGACATTCACATGAGAAGCAGCTGAGGAGGTGTCTTAATCCACAACAGACCCCCAAAATTGCCCCCCGGACTCATTCCTGAGGCCTTGCACCACAGGATCACACGTCATGCAAAGTGATGCAACAGATCCAAAGTCTGCTGCAAAAGACGATGGCAAACTTGCCCCCCCCAGGGGGAGCGCCTGGATTTACCTACCTAGCCTGAACGTATATTAATCCATGGAATTCTACGTTTTTGGGGGGACCTTCACCACTTGATGGAGAGGATCAGTGGAACATTGATTGGGATGCATGGAGTGGTGATATTTTCTCTAATCTGTCTCTGTCACACTCTTTCTGTCCCCCACCGCTTTTTTCTATTTCTTTCTCTTCCTTTTTCTCTCTCTCATATCTACTATCAAATAAAATCCATACTATTGACACTGGCATATGGTCTAGTTTGCTCCTTAATTCTGGTAGAGAAATTTCTAAACAATTTTAATAACCTGACCGTAACACACATCCATCTTAGTGAGACCCTCACACTGCTGCTCCTACATCATTCTGTCCTGGACACCCATCATATTGTGTTCTTCTTAGGGCTTGGGATAATATTAGGGATAGGGAAATTTCCAAACACCTCAGGAATTCTCCCAGACGAAAGCTGCCAAAACCTGGGACTCTGGCTGTCCTTGGACTCCCAGACACCCCCTGCAAATGGACCTTGCTAAACAAGGGCTTTGAGTTTTCCTTCCTGTGGAAAAGGACCATCATTCGCTCTCAGACACCTTTGCCAGGAAGTGGGTTTAGGGCTCGGGCTGGGGTTGGGATTAGGGTTAGAGTTAGAATTGAGGGACTGAAAGAGCCTACAGCTCCAGAAACACTGGGTCTGGAAAGAGCATGCAAAGACCATCTGAGCAAGACCCTCACTTTGCTGTTCCTACATCGTTCTGACCCAGAAACCCATCATATTGAGTTTGGCTTAGAGCTTGGTCAAGGGCTCAGGTTCCGATTAGGATTAGGGTTGAGAGACTGAAAGAGCCTACAGCTCCAGGAACACTGTGGCTGGAAAGGGCATACCAAGGCCCTAACATTGCTGCTCCTATATCTTTCTGACCTGGAAACCCATCCTATTGGGTTTGGCTTAAGGCTCAGGCTAGGGTGAGGGAAATTTCAAAATGCTGCAGGTTTTCTCSCAGACAAAAGCCACCAGGAACCAGGGCTCTGGCTGGCCTTGCGCTGCTGGATTCCACCTCTGAACTGCTTCCACAACACTAGGTGGACAGCTTTCCTTCCTGTGGAAAAGAGCCATTATTCACAACTAAGGTGCATGTGGCAAAAATAAAAGTACATCACCAAAAATTGCAAACACTGCAGAGTCCTAGAAGAGAACGGTGCTATGCACTTTCCTTCTCAGCACTACGTACTATCTTCTTCAGGAACTCCTGCAGTCTCAGTCCAAGGGTTTCCAGCTATGGCTCGCACAGAGAAATGTGCCAATAGAGACAGCATTTGCTGGCCTTCCTCTTCCTGACATTTAAAAACTTCCATATTCAGCACAAATAGGCACCACTCACTATTCTCTTAACAGGCTGGAAACCAAACACGGGCCATGAATGTCTGCACTTTAAGGCAATTTCAATCTTCCATAGGTCCAAAATGCAGTGGTCTGTTGGAAAGCTGTGAAGATAGAAGGACTAGTGCAGCAACTACTTCTGCCTTGAGCCTTGCCTTTGAAGTCCTCCTTCACCTTACATTACCTTGCTCACCCATCCCACACCTGGAATTCAAGACTCCTTATCTCCTGCCGTTTCCCAGCCTTACCTTGCCCTGCCTGCTCCTCCAAGAACTCTCAAGGCTCTCAGGTACCCCCAGTGTAAAAGGAGCACGTGAGAGGGAGCCCACAGGACGTCACATGCAGCAAGACCCATATGTCCCGGCAGCTTTTGTCTGGCATCAATCCTTGCATGAATTAAATTGAGATAGGCAAGGCACATTTTGCCCTTGAGCTCTGGCACCAAAATGACAGTTCTTTTGCATAGCAAGGAAAGCACTTAGCACCAGTGGTTTAGGTGTGGATTACAGATGGCCCAGGCAAGATCTAAGCCGGAAAGAAAAGTCTGTCCCAGCAGCTTTTGTTTGTGAGCAATCCTTGAATGTAACTCTCACTTTCCTTGCCTTGCCTTGGAAGCCCAAAGTTTCCTAGCCTTGCCCTGTTAACCATCCCTTGCCTGGCATTCCCTTGCATGCCCATCCCCCACCCTTGACCTGCCTACTGCTTTCCTCCAGGGCCTTGCCTAGTGAGGCCTACACCTCCTTTGCATTTCCTTGCCATTCCTGATCATCCCTTCCTTTACCTTCCTGACTCACCCATGGTCCTTCCTGGCCCTTGCTACCATGCCTTTGGCTTGCATTGACTTGCTCACCAATCCCCAAACTTGACTTCTCTACCGCTTTTATCTTGGCCTTGCAATGCATGGACAGTTCTTAGCATACACACTTTGTTAGCCACCCCTCCCTTGCCTTTCCTTGCCTTTCCTACCCAGATTTGCATTTCTTTGTCATTCCTGACCATTCCTTTCCTTTGCCCTTTTCCCCACACCGTGCATTTCCTTGCTGGCCCATCTGTAGACTTCCTGTGATCTTCCTTCCCTCCATTGCCTTGCACTGACTTGCCATCTGTGTTACACTCACTGCTCTTGCCTTACCTACCTCTTCTCTGACGTGCCTAGAATTGCCTGCATTAGGACTGCATTGCATTGCAAAGGAAACGCAAAGAGCAGAAGGCAAGGCAAAATGAAGTAAGGAAGACATAGGCAGCGGAAGGCAAGACAGATGTAGGCAAGAGAAGAAAAACAATGTTAGGCCAGGCAAAACTAGGCAAGGGACTGAAGGTAAGGCAAGGCCAAGTGAATCTGAGTGCGTTTCCTTGAGAAGCAAAAGACATAGTCCCAAGTATTGGCACAGCGAATGTATAGATAGGATGGGGAGTTATAGCCCAGCTAGACAGTTCTGTCCTAGCACCCGGGTAGGACCAATTCTTGCACGTATTCACAACTGCAGGTGGTACCCAGCTTTTGATTGAACTAAGCCTGCACTTCTTTTCCATCGGAAGGAAAGTATGTAGGAGGAGTGTTTCAGGGGCAGAGAAGTTGCCTAGTGGAGGTGAAGGATGGGAGCAAATTTCTCTCCTGGCATATATGGAGTGGCGGGGCTGTCTCAAATTGTACAGTGATGGAGTTGGTATGGCTCTTTGGAAGGTGGTCTCATGCAAGATTCAATTTGGCCTGTGCTTTCCTCTTCTCAGAGGGGGCCTTCTGAAATTCTGGCAGTACCCTTCTTTTGGACAAGGTCAGCAGC
>JACAXG010000800.1:10440-32111 GCA_018881555.1 Amblyornis subalaris | reverse complement strand
GAG
This sequence comes from Amblyornis subalaris, assembly GCA_018881555.1. Classification (NCBI taxonomy): domain Eukaryota; kingdom Metazoa; phylum Chordata; class Aves; order Passeriformes; family Ptilonorhynchidae; genus Amblyornis; species Amblyornis subalaris. Next base: position 32,108 of record JACAXG010000800.1, on the reverse strand, counting down.
CTGGGAGACCCCACTCCTTTCACCCTTTGCCTCCTGAGTGAGTGTTTTCCATCGGCACTGCGGCTACCGACTCCGGCGGGGCGGACACTTCTCAGGGCGAGTCAGCCGCCCCTTGCCTGGAGAGGCTCCAAGCCCTCGGCTGTGGCTGTCCGGCGTCCGGGCGGACGGTAATCGGGGTGATCCACTCACCGCCGCTTACTACACAACAACTTATTTAGAGATAAGCTTTTTTATTACATGGATGATAAGCAAGTAACAGAAGCTACATGGATAATAAGCAGATAACAGAAATAAGCATAGAAAGGCAATGCATCAAATCATTACTACAGATTATAGACAGTGATGACGAAAAGATACATCACCACTTACCCTAATACATTATCGTCATCCTGGTCTGTACTTCAGCTGGGGAGTCCCGTTGCAGCGAAGGACCAGAGAAACCCTCCCGGTAGTTGGGAAATCCTACACAGCGTGTCCACTCGTAGATGAGGTCTCCAACCTTGCTGCAAGTTTGTCTCAATTTTGTATTGTTACTTGTATAAGGGTACATGACCAGATGTTTCTTTTGGAACTTTGTGGCCTGGCACACCTGTCCACTGGCCAGGTGCCTGAGTATGTCTGAGCACCTCCTGTTTTCCTAAAATTGCATATGTTGTTTTGAAAAGATACATATGTTTTAAAGTTCATGCAGTGATCAACTTGAGAGTTCACATAGTGGTCAACTTTGGTTCAGGCTCCACCTAGGGACTGCCACATCATTCAGGCCACAATAGTCTTGTTAGTCTCCATTCTTCATTAGATTTTTGCACTGGCCATATGGGGCTATTAAAGAGTGACTGGGTCCTGATGATCAGTGATCTGTAGTTGACAAATCAGCTTCTAGATGGGAATCAGGAAGTCTTGGTTGATGCAATATTGCTGCTGTTGCACCATTGTGGTAGTGATCAGCACCTGTTGTTCTTCAACTTTCAGCAGCCACACAACAGAAGGGTCCTCTGAGAGACCGAGCAGGTAAACAGCTGCTTTATTTCCTCCATCTCCTACACTGATGCCTTAAGATTTTTGCTTTTTATACATTTTTCATATATTCATAGCTCTGTAGACTACTATTGCATAGTTATATAGCTCCTAGTACCCTTTCTGTTAGATTTTAGGACAATAAGCTAACCTTCTAACACATTCCTGAAATATTGTTTAGTCTTACTGTCAAGGAGAGAACATTTTGTTTTTGTAACCAGAATCTGAGAAGACATAACAAGAAATAAGGCAAAGAAGCCCCCTGGACTGATGCCAATGGGGCAGAACCCAGGGGCCAGATGACCTAATAGACTGCTCTTTTAATTGGACCATATTCAATTGATATGCTACTTTGTTAAACTTATAAAAATTGTAGAAACCCGATGCCAAGTGTGCACATAGCCATATTATGCACCTTGAAAGCTTTCAATAAAGGACCTGCTTTTAATCTTACTATTCTAATATGGTTGCAAAGTTCTATTTCCTCTGTTTTAGGCAACACACAGCTATACTGAAAGCCCACTGATACCCTTTGGGGTCCTTGAAATACCCTCTCCTGAGACAGTCTATGCCAAGGATGCATGGAGTCTCTGGGCCAGTCACAATGGGGTGCTTTTCCACTCATTCCCAGTCAGACTGATTTCGGCCTCCAATATAGTCAGCTCTTGAATCCCCCTGTCACTCCAGAAATACAGATGGGTTCTGCCCCTGCATAGCTTGATGGCATTAGGGTACACTGTGCACCGGTGTCTACTAGAGCCTTATACTCCTGTGGGGCTGATGTGCCAGGCCATTTGATCCACACAGTCCAGTAAACCTGGTTGCCCCTCTTCTCCACATGGCTGGAGGCAGGGCTCCTCTAGTCCTGGTCATAGTATTCACAGAATCACAGAATCAACTAGGTTGGAAAAGACCTTTGAGATCATCGAGTCCAACCTATGACCTAACACCACCTTGTCAACTAGACCATGGCACTAAGTGCCACATCCAGTCCTTTCTTAAACACCTCCAGGGATGGTGACTCCACCATCTCCCCGGGCAGCCCATTCCAATGCTCAATCATTCTTTCTGTGAAGAACTTTTTCCTAATGTCCAACCTAAACTTCCCCTGGCGCAGCTTAAGACTGTGTCCTCTTGTCCTGTCGCTGGTTGTCTGGGAGAAGAGACCGAGCCCCACCTGGCTACAACCTCCATTCAGGTAGTTGTAGAGAGTGATAAGGTCTCCCGTGAGCATCCTTTTCTCCAGGCTAAACAGCCCCAGCTGCCTCAGCCGCTCCTCATAAGACTTGTGTTCTAGACCCTTCACCAGTCTTGTTGCCCTCCTCTGGACATGTTCGAGCATCTCAACATCCTTCCTAAATTGAGGGGCCCAGAACTAGACACAGTACTCAAGGTGCAGCCTAACCAGTGCCGAGCACAGGGGAAGAATCACTTGCCTAGTCCTGCTGGCCACGCTATTCCTGATCCAGGCCAGGTGCCATTGGCCTTCTTGGCCACGTGGGCACACYGCTGGCTCATGTTCAGCCTGCTGTCAATCAGTACCCCCAGGTCCCCTTCTGCCTGGCCAGTGTCCAGCCACTCTGTACCCAGCCTGTAGTGCTGCAGGGGTTGTTGTGGCCAAAGTGCAGGACCTGGCACTTGGTCTTGATAAACCTTATATCGTTAGATTCGGCCCATCTATCCAGCTGGTCCAGGTCCCTCTGCAGAGCCCTCCTACCCTCCAGCAGGTCGACACTCACACCCAACTTGGTGTCATCTGCAAATTTACTAATGGTGGACTCAAGCCCCTCATCCAGATCATCAATAAAGATATTAAACAGGACTGGGCCCAACACTGATCCTTGGGGGACACCACTAGTGACTGGTTGCCAACTGGATGTAGCACCATTCATCAAAAGTCTCTGGGCCCAGCCATCCAGCCGGTTCTCAACCTAGTGGAGTGCACCTGTCCAAGCTGTGGCCTACCAGCTTTTCCAGGAGTATGCTATGGGAGACAGTGTCAAAGGCTTTGCTGAAGTCCAGCTAGACAACATCCACAGCCTTCCCCACATCCACCAGGCGGGTCACCTGGTCATAAAAGGAGATCACATTGGTCAGGCAGGACCTGCCCCTCCTAAATCCATGCTGGCTGGGTCTGATCCCTTGGCTGTCCTGTAAGTGCCATGTGATCACACTCAAGATGATCTGTTCCATAATCTTGCTGGGCACCAAGGTCAGGCTGACAGGCCTGTAGTTTTCCAGATCCTCCTTTCAGCCCTTCTTATGGATGGGTGTCACATTGGCCAGCTTCCAGTCATCTGGGACCTCCCCAGTTAGCCTGGACTGATGATAAATGATGGAGAGCAGCTTGGCGAGCTCATCTGCCAGCTCCCTCATCACCCTAGGATGGATCCCATCTGGTCCCATAGACTTGTGAGCATCTAAGTGGCTCAGCAGGTCACTAACTGCTTCCTCCTGGATCAAAGGGGGGTTATTCTGCTCCCTGTCCCCATCTACCAGCTCAGGAGGCCAGTTGTCCTGAGGGTGACCTGTCCTAATGTTGAAAACTGAGGCAAAAGGTGTTAAGTACCTCAGCCTTTTCCTCATCTTTGGTAACTATATTGCCCCCCGCGTCCAATAAAGAATGGAGGTTGTCCTTGCCCCTCCTTTTGCCATTAATGTATTTATAAAAACATTTTTATTATCCTTCACAGAGGTGGCCAGATTAAGTTCTAATTGGGCTTTCGCCTCTCTAATTTTTTTCCTACATGACCTAGCGACATCCTTAAACATTTCCTGAGTTACCTGCCCCTCTTTCCAAAGGTGATACACCCTCTTTTTTCCCCTTAGTTCCTTTAATAGCTCCTTGCCCATCCAGGCTGGTTGTCTTCCCCGTCGGCTCATCTTTTGGCACGTAGGGACAGTCTGCTCCTGCGCCTTCAAGATTTCTTTCTTGAACTATGTCCGTCCTTCCTGTATCCCTTTGTTTTTAAGGGCTGTTTCGCAAGGTACTCTCCGAATCAGTCTCTTGAATAGGCCAAAGTCTGCCCTCTGGAAGTCCAGAGTGGAAGTTTTGTTGATGCCCCTCCTTGTTTCACCAAATATTGAGAACTCTATTACTTCATGGTCACTGTACCCCAGATGATCTCTGACCATCACATCTCCCACCAGCCCTTCTCTGTTTGTAAACAGCAGGTCTAGCAGAGCCTCACCCCGGTAGGCTCGCTCACCAGCTGTGACAAGAAGGTCTCCTCCATACACTCTAAGAACCTCCTAGACTACACCTCTTCTCTGCTGTGCTGAGTTCCCAGCAGATATCTGGCAGGTTAAAGTCTCCTACAACAACAAGGGCTGGTGATCTTGAAACATCTTCCAGCTGCTTATAGAATAATTCATCCACCTCTTCATCCTGGTTGGGTGGTCTATAACAGACTCCCACCAGGATGTTTGCCTTGTTGGCCTTCCCCCTGATTCTTACCCATAGGCACTCAACCTTATCATCATTAATCTCAAGTTCTATAGCATTGAGAGCCTCCCTAATATACAGAGCCACCCCTCCACCTCTTCTCCCTCACCTGTCTCATGACTCACTTCTTGTAAATACAAATCTGAAGTCCCTTTATTAAGTCGAAAGTAAAAGATCAGCCCTTCTATTTTGTCTGGGGAACTGCCCACTGGAGACTGGAACAGCAACTTTCCTGGGAGAACCCTCATTTATTATTGTTTCACATACCCGTGCCTTTGGGATTGAGGTAGGTTTTTCCATCCCCCTTCCTCATATCATCTCCGTGATCATGCATGTAAAATCATAGTGTGGCCTGTGGTGTGTACCTATTTCTTGGTTTAAGACAATTTAGAGGTGGACACTCTAAACTGAGTTCCCCCCCCCTTAGTTTCAACAATCTCTTTCCGCCAATAAGGAGAAACAAAATACGAGTAGATATGAGTGAAAAAATAAGAGTTAACTAACAATCAAAACAGCAACAGGCAAAAAATAACAGTGAATAATCACTAGATACAAAATTGCTAAATCTCACTAACTCCCTGAGAACAGAGACACTCAATGTGTCGATGGAGAGATACAGAGTTCCCAGGCAGGTGCAAAGGAGAGAGCTTTATTACAAAAACCAAGTCTTTTTAAGCAGTTAGTCCTTATCAGAATACATACCATTGAAACACAACAAACAATAATTCAACCAGTCACCATAAGCCACGAGGTGATCATGCGAAAGTTATGTAACTTGTTTTCTCTACTTCTAAGTTGGCTGAACTGGTTCCCAGAGGCCTTTTTACTTAGCCAAAGTAACAGAAGTGAACCATGATTTTACAAGGGTAACAAGGCCTTCATTTTGCAAGGTTTTACCTATCCGCAACAACTCAAAATGGCAGAATACCCCTCCCTTCCATACATGGCAGCCCCCACAGATGCTCACGTGGCTCGAAAGACAAAGGGAAAATGGCATCAGCTCTCTCCCCCAAGATGGCGCTCTCCAGTTGACCATGCAGTACAGGAGACAAAAGGAAAAAGATGGTGGACAAAAAAAAAAACCCTTTCCGGGAAGGTAGGAGCTTATGGAGCAGTTCTAGTGGCAGATGAAGACTTGCTGGTGTTTGTGGGGTCAGTCCTGCCACCTGCTGCTTCCTCCTGCCACATGCTGGACTATGCTGGTGTTGGTGCTGCTGTCCTCTGAGCCACTGGTGTGTTGGGGGAGGGGGGAAAGAACCAGTCTCTCGGCACTGACACAGGGTGGGCCAGCCCCAGGGACTGGCTCAAGCTTTGCGCTGCTGACACGGTTTGCAAAATTTACTCCGAAACAGTTTCTAATTGCAAAATGCAGTTTTTTCTGAGTTGCTCTTGTTGCAAGCTCAGAAACCCACCCAAAACCACCTCTGATGAAGCGCAGCCTCTGCTTTCAGCAAAAGCCACCAGGCAAAAGTGGAAGTCAGCTTGGGTGCCCCAACCTTTTAAAGGGACTGGCACCTTCTGACTGCCCTGCAATTCCAGTTCCGGACGTGCTGCCAGGCCTGAAAGAAACAGTAACAATTTTTGGGCACAGATAGGTATGGAATACAATAACATTTTGGGTTACCTAGGACAACCCACTATATCCTCTCTCTTGAGCAGAGGAACTCTTACTCCTAATAGCTGAGATACTGATCTGTACAGGTAGGGAGTAGGGCATATCCTCTTTGAATTGCTGGAACCACTGAGTTTCTCTACAGCTGAGACACAGGCCTGTAGGGAGGAAGAGAGACTTTCTTCAAATTGCCGGAGTTGGCCAGCCAATTCATCCACCATTTGTTTGTCCCTCTCTGTCTTTCCAGGTCGTTACTGCCAATGAGTTGGCTTACAACAATGGTGTGTTCTGTACAAACTTCTGTCATGTGGGTCATGTGCACTTCATCTGTCTTTGAATAACTGCTCATTGTCTAGTATGGTGGTGGCTTGGCCTGCAGCTGGAGATGCTGCGGAGGATAGGCCAGCCACACAAGTAACCGAGGAGCCAGTGGGGCCAGGGAGGCCAGGTGTTGTATTAAGTAAAGGCTCTGAGGTCCAAGATCTCCCCCTAGATTGTGGTAAGGAGGAAGGTCTCTCCCACCCAGGCCTTGGAGTGGTATGCTCCCCCATTCATTTGGTTTATCCTTGTCAATCTATGTTCTGTATATGGTTATGTTCCAGAATGTTCTCTCTCACTCGACGCCCCATTGGCTTTGTTCCCCTGCTCCTCCCCTCGCCTACCCTTATTAGTTTGTATACTGCTACCCCGCCTTTTGTCCTCCCCCTAACCCTAATGTGATTGGCCCTCAGTGTTCTCTCCGCCCCTTGTCTGTGCTGTATAAAACCTTGTGTCACCCTGTTCTTTTGGCTTTCGTTCCCTAACCCTTCAAGAATAAACGCCTTCTGTGGAACATCATAAGGAGAGTCCACCTCCGACTCTTTATTCCCGTCTTAAAGTGTCAGCTGTGTGACTGCTTGCTTAACCACCTGCACTGGTGGAATTAGTGGGTGGAAGGCACGGCACTGTGCCTTTCCCACCGGCTGTTGCAYACCGCACCGAGGCACTGCTGGACAAGCGTGAGGCTTCTAGGAAGGTTGCGGCCACTGACCTCCAGCTGGACGAGGCCACGCCGTGACAGTCTAGGTCATCATAAATCACCTCCAGCATGGCTAATTCCCTCAGGTACTGGATACCTCTCTCCATGGTGGTCCACTTGCCTGGGTGACGTATAACATCTTCCTTGAAGAGATACCTTTCCTCCATACCTGACAGGAGTCACCTCCAGAAGCTGAGGACTTGTGCCCCTTTTCCAATTCCTTTGTCAATTTCCCCCATCCCTAGAAAAGGACCCCAGCTGCTTGGCTTCCCTACCCTCTGGTTCCAGGCTATTGGCCCTATTATCCCAGCATTGAAGCAGCCAGGTGATAATGTGCTCACCTGGACTATGGCTGAAATCCTTTCACATATCTCACAGCTCACTCAGGGATAGGGATTGGGTGGTTACCACCTCATTTATGAGTTCTGACTCTTCCTCCTCCTCTCCTCATGATGGCCCAGCTTCACAGTAGCCTGCCTCATCCACTTCTTCCTCCTTCCCCTTCTTAGTAGGAGTTTCTTCCCTTACTAAATGAGATGACTTTCACATACAGTATTTCCTCTTTTGTATAGGGGCGACTGATACCAGCACAGGTGGTTTTTCTGATGCAGTTGCAGTGCCTGTTGCTGGGCTTGGAGTCGCCACAGGGCCTGTCATTTTGTTGTCAGTCAGAGACCTTCTCTTCCCCTTAAGGGTACTGAGCAGTGTTGAACAGGGCTCAGTAGGCCTGGGCCAGGCCCCAGCATGTTGCAGTGATTTGTGTCTCAATGGAATTGCCAGGGTGACAGCATACTTTTTCCAAATATTTTCCTAGTTTTTCAGGATTCTACAGTTGTTCAGTTGTGAAGTTCCAAAACCCTGCCGGTGCCCAGTGCCCTAGGTACTTGCCCATACTGCCCGACACACCCTGCCACTCATAACTATCCAGCCTCAGGGAAGATCTCTCGGTGGTATTCTTAAATGGCTGTTTAACCTTAAACAGGATCTGGAACAAATTCAGAAGGCATAGCAATAAGGACTTAATGTTTTGAACATCCCAAGAATATTCAAAATTCTCAAGACCTATTGTAACTAGCCTGGAGGAGAAGAGGAAGGTGAAGGAGTGGGGAAAAGTGCSCCCCYCYYRTCTYCCWCATAARTTGTCTCTCCAAKGAGCAAARGTAAAGAGTGTAATTATTAATAGTTTCTGAGAGATGGTTCTTGAAGTATGGAGATGATGGCAATGCTGTGTACAAATACCAGATTTATCTTACAACCAATAATTTTATCATATCATAAGTCAGTGTTACACAGTACAGCAAAATGATAACCTTAATCCAGCCCCCAAAGGTGACAAACAGCACATCAGGGACACAGCAAGCAAGGTGTTACGCAATACAACTCTGAGAACAAGCACAAACTCTGAGAGCAAATAAATCAACACTGTGACCAGTCGCTATTAAACCAATACAATAAATACTTATAACAAACTTGTTTTAACATGCTCTGGTCAAATCTGTTGTTACCTCAACCCTTTGTGCCCCATGTTGGGCACCAAAAATGACTGTTGTGGTTTAACCCAGCAGGCAGCTAAATACCACACAGTCGTTTGCTCACCCTCCCGAAGTGGGATACGGGGGAGAATCAGAAAAAAGGTAAAGCTCGTGGGTTGAGAGAAAAACAGTTTAATATGACAGAAAATGAAGGGAAAATAATAATAATGATAAAAGAATATACAAAACAAGTGATGCACAATGCAATTGCTCACTGCCTGCTGACTGATACCCAGCCAGTCCCTGAGCAGTGATCAGCAGCTCTCAGCCAACCCCCTTCCCCCCCCCCCCAGTTTATAACTGAGCATGATGTCATATGGTGTGGAATATACCTTTGGCCAGTTCAGGTCACCTGTCCTGGCTATGCTCCCTCACAGCTCCTTGTACACTCCCATCCGCCTCACTGGCAGGGCAGTATGAGAAGCAAAATAGTTATTGACTTAGTGTAAAGCACTGCTCAGCAACAACCAAAACATCAGTGTGTTATCAACATTATTCTCATTCTAAATCCAAACCACAGCACTGTACCAGCTACTAGGAAGAAAATTAATTCTATCCCAGCCAAAACCAAGACATGTGATTTAAAAAAACCCAACGTAATAAAAATTATAAGATTTAATTAAATCCAGAAGTACACTTGAGGAAAAAATAGTAATATTTAAAACTATCATCTGACACTTCCTTATACAAAGACAATTTATTGCTTGTAGGATCATGGCTATAAATTTCTTTTGTAACCCTGGATGCTTAAGTTATTCCTTTTACCTTCAGCCACATAAGTTCTTATTGTGATTGAGTAAGCCGTCAGGAATTAATTTTTCCCCTACTYCAGAATATAGTCTGAAGCAGTCTACTATAGTTATAGGTTTGCCTTTAACTTCAATATATCAAACATTTTTGCCTAAGGAAAAAAACACCAAACTTCACTCTCACTTTACCCTAACTAAACAGTGAGAAGGTTATACTAATAGGAACACCATATTTATAAAGAAGGCAAGAGATTTTTAGGGAGAATTAATGCTTCCAGCAAGCCAAGAGCAATTTAAAGGCAGACGAAAAAAAACATCAGTAGAAGGAGAAGTGTGAGCTTTTCTCAGCTATCTTTATGTATTTTAACTTTGAAGTCTCGTTATAAAAATTTAAATGCCAATGTTTTAATTATTTATTTAATCTGTTCAGGAAAACCTTCAGTCAATGCACTAATTCAGTGTCAGTGTTAGGATGTTCCAATCAGGTACAGATACTCTGTCCAGACAAGTCAGTGATTTGCAAAAAGGATTTAGTTTATTGTAGTACATATCAGGTTTAAGGACACTCTTGAATTATAATTGCCCAATTATCAGGTTATCATTCAATTCAWTTAAATTAATGTAATTAAAGTAAATGTATGCACACACCTGTACCAGTTGAAGTTGTTATTTCATTTTAACTTGTAAATAATCACCTACATTAAACTGAGGTATATACATATTTTGTAAGGGTATTGTAGATTAACCCCAGTAGGCAGCTAAGCACCACACAACTGCTTGCTCAACCTCAGGCCATCCATAGTGGGATGGTAGAGAGAATTGGAAGGGTAAAATTAAGAAAATTCGTGTATTGAGATAAAGGCAGTTTAATAGGTAGAGCAAAAGCTGCATGCACAAGAAAAGCAAAATAAGGAATTCATTCACTACTGCCCATCAGCAGGCAGATGTTTTTCCATCTCCAGGAAAGCAGGGGTTCACATACACAGCAGTTGGAAAGACAAATGCCATCACACCAAACATTCCCCCCTCCCCCCTTTCTTCCCTCAGCTTTATATAGGGAGCATGACACCATATAGTCTGGAATATCCCTTTGGTCAGTTGGGGCCACCTGTCCTGGCTGTGTCCCCTCCCAACTTCTTGTGCACCCCCATCTGGATTGCTGTGGGAGCAGTGTAGGAAGCAGAAAAGGCCTTGGCTCTGTGTAAGCCCTGCTCAACAATAACAAAAACATCCCTGTGTTATCAACATTGTTTTGATCACAAATCTAAAACAGAGCCCCATGCGAGCTACCATGAAGAAATTTAACTCTGTCCCAGCTATAACCACTACACTGGAAATGTGAATTGAGACAGTTCACAAAAGTGAAAGCCATCTAGTTTGCCCTAGAGATTGCCAGAGGCCAGTACTCTATCTCAATTTTGACTCATGGATGATGGCAAATGCCCTGTGGGGGTGGCTACAGCAATGGAAATGGACCAACTGGCAGCACAGAGGCAAACCCATATGGGCAAGATATTACTGCCCAGATAAAAAACATTGCTTTAAAGGTCCATCGTATATATGCTCACATGCCCAAAAGCTGTGCCACTGAAGAACACTGAAACTACAAGCAGGTAGACCAGGCTGCCAGAAGTGAAGTGACTCAGGTGAGGGAAACTGAAAAAGCTGAGAATAAGAAGACTAAGTAGAATATAACATAAAATGTAGATGTCTCCCAAATTTTGCAATTAGGAGTTTAAGTGCTGAAACAGAACTTTAGTCTGCTTGAATCTTAAGCTTGTCTAGTACCAGCAGTGATTGCAGGTGGGGTTGGCCAATGTAAATAAAACACATGCATTTCTTTGAGCATAAACAAAAGGGCACATGCAGGTACTTCCGGGGCAATTGCATTTTGACACATGTTTAGAAGTCTTAGGGACTGGAGAGTATCTCTTGGGTTACAAAGGGTGGCTATTAATTTTAAGCGCTGTGTTCAGGAAGCAATTTATTTTTAGTGGACATAGGTTAGGATCTCTGCTACAGACAGAAAGCAGACACACCTCACAGCTATATCTAAACCATGAAACTTTACAAACAAGCAAAGGATTAATCCTCATTGGAAAAGAGTGTCCTGGGTTAATCAAAGTATGTATTCTATCACCATCCACATAATTCCTTGATAAACTGGTTAACGATGAGTCGTTCACAGTAGCCGGGTACACACCTGGTCCCTCAGGCTATGAGCTGAGGAGAGGCAGACCGTGTGAGGTGGGGTATTGTTTCTTATCTCAACCGTGATAACTCCCCCGGGAAACAGCAGCGCCACCCATCCTGAGAGGGTCATCTCTGCTAATGGCCCATCAATGAACTGAATAGGCAACTGCAAAATAGAGCTCCAGAAATATCCTATGACTCATAGGATTACATAATTTCCATTGTGGAAATCTCCACCCTGGGGGAGGTACCACCTAAGAACCACCACATAAAAAGGGCCGGGGACTGAGAGACACCACCACTGGGTACCCAGCAGAGAAGGCTAACTTCCCACAGTTCCAGACCTTACAGAGGAGCACTGCTTTCAACCACCATTTCAACAGCACTGCTTAATTGGACTACAGCTACCACCCTGGTCAACGGGGTAGCAGGTTGAACTCTGACCTTGTGATTTTAAGCCAGTCTTTCTGTATTCATTACATTTATTTTAATCTTTCCATTAAATTGTAACTCTGACTTTAAAAATCTCTCTCAAGGTTTGTTTGAGGTTCATTCCTCCCGCTGATTCATGTTCAAACCAGCACAAGAGGTAGGTTTAACCATATTAATTTGGATGTGGAAACTACTGGTGTTGAAGTCCTGGCCAAAAAAAAAAGATAATTTTCAGCAAATTACCTAGTAGTAACAGATTATAGCAAAAATTATGTGTAATGCCTTCCTGGCAAAGGGGTGTTCATAGTGGGTGCAAGTACATGCATTATTGCTTAATTATTCCAAAGTAGCATCATGGATTCCAGAGCCCACTAGAAACCATAGAGCAGTTCTCCATGGACATCTGATATGCTTTCCTCTTTCCCTGGGTATGGGTCCGGGGGATCCCCCTGAAACCAGGTTGGTGGGAGGGATAAGGGTGGTAATCTGGGACATGTATATTTGTTTGGGTTGTCGTGACACCTGGAACTGTAAGATTACAGACTCCAAAAGGCAAGGCGGCCTGTCAGAGACTGAAATAATTCATGCCTCAAACACTGATATAAAAGTCTTGCTCATTGTAGCAGAACTGTATGAAGAAGCCCACCCCTCCCTGAACATGCCTGACTGGAACTTTGGACTGAAAGTTAAACTGCTGAGATTAGATAAAGGGAAACCCATTCTTCAATCATCTCAGACCTGTGGAGAAGTAAACAAGGCTGGAGGAAAAGAATGAGAAACAACCCAGCAGCTGTCTGGCTTGTTTCGGGGTGGGGGAGGCCATAGCCCACAGACCCACTTGCTGGGAGCAGGTTTGCACAGATTTCCCCCCCCAGCCGAGGTGGGGGGAGCAGGTTTCGGTGTGTCGTAACCTCTGCTCAGGGGCAGTGAACCAATCCTCCCTTATGCAAACTGGCTACGGAACCCCCAACCCCGGGAAGGCCCACAACCACGGGACATTCACGTGAGAGGCAGCTGAGGAGGTGTCATAATCCATCACAGACCCCCTGAAGTGCCCCCCAGACTCATTCCTGAGGCCTTGCACCACAAGACTGCACGTGATGCAAAGTGATGCAACAGATCCAAAGTCTGCTGCAAAAGACAATGGCAAACTTGCACCCCCCCGGGGGAGGTGCCTGTATTTTCCTACCTAGCCTGAACGTATATTAATCCATGGAATTCTACGTTTCTTGGGGGACCTTCACCACCAAGAAGACCAGATGGAGAGGATCAACGGAACATCGATTGGGATCCATGGAGTGGTGATATTTTCTTCTCTGTCACTCTCTTTCTGTCCCCCCACCTCTTTTTTTCTATTTCTTTCTCTTCCTTCCTTTCTCTCTCTCTCATATCTACTATCAAATAAAATCCATACTATTGACACTGGCATATGGTCTGTTAGTATTATTATTTCTTCTTTTACTGTTTTGAGAGTTCTTTGCTCAGAGTTTGGAGTGAGATGCAGGAGGCGCTGAGATGTTCTTCTAATTAGATTGTTTATTAATTTCTTATCCGTGGCATAGCTGCACAGAGCGTGCCTAAGTTAACAAGGTGGAAAAATGGCCCTGAGTTGTGAATTCCAAGGCTATTTAAAGTCCAATCTATCCAATTATGAGTTGCCAACTAACACGTTTTTACTTATAATCCAGTGACTATTCATTTACCATCTGCATTGCGGGTTTTTTTGAACCAATACCAAACTATCCAGACTTGTGAAGAAGAAGGAAGAAAGAAGTAGTAAAAACCCACACCCAAAATCCTCCATCTTGCTACTAATACATTACTAATAACTCATAAACCTAATTTTCTACATCTCCACATATTTCACCCAGTGACATAACAAATTGCTTTTTAATTACACAGTAGCAATCTTAGTGTTATCACCTGAAAAGGGAAGTCTTTCCCAAGGCCTCAGGTCAAACACTGTGTGCTTTTGAAAAYCATTACCTGTCAACACTGAAAGATTGAAATTATCTGAACCTAGGGTTCCAACAATGGTCTTGTTTGCACCTTAATTTGGGCAGAGAAATTTCTACATAATTTTAATAGCCGGACCGTAACATGGCCTAACTATTGAAAATTGGCCTATCTTTAAAGTTTGTATTTTTTGACAAGGAGTACAATACATTGCACTATCAATAAGCAATATAGAATCTTAAATTGAACTTGCCATGTGTCAGAGACTGGAAAAATTGATGGCTCAAGACACTTTGCGATGCCTGTGTGTGTGGGAGGGGGCAGGTCAGGCCTTGCTCTGGCAAGACAGTGCCCTGCCCCACACCCCCCAGCCCTAGAGCATCCCAGCCCTGCAGTGTCTCTCAATCATTGGCACACCGGAGGCAGTGCTCGACTCTGCCTAACCCAGCTCCTGAGTGGCCGAATGACTGGAAGTCCCACCTGGGGGGAGAGCCCACAAAGGCCCAGAGGCATTTAAGGCTGAGCATGAGGCAAGCACGTCTTGACCTGCGGGAGCTCAGGACTTCTGGACAACGAATCAATTTGATTTCGCAGAAGACGCTTTATTGTTTACATAACACTCTACCTATACATTTTACAACTACTGTCCACGCGATGACGCATTACTTGATTGGTCCCTCTATCTTGTCCATGCGCTCTGCACGCATCTTCTAGAAAATATGATTGGTTCTAGTCCAGTGCAGCACAGTCTTTCTTTATCTATTTCTTGCTGTCTTGGTATTCTGTTCTTCAGCTTTTCTTTTCTCAATTTAGCACAGTTTACATTTCAGTAACCTTGATGAATTCCTGAGGGCTCTGATAAGAATAACTGAGGATGGTTTGGCTGGGGCACACTTCAGGGCTCAAATACCTTACAACAATTCCCCCCTTTTTCTTCTTGCACCAGCCAAACCCTTTCTACTATGTTCTCCACGAAACGGATCGCCAATTTCATTATATATGAAATAACACAAAGCAGTACAGTAGTGGCTAATAATATTTACGAAGCTCCCTTCACAATTCTTACACCCATGCCCATGTGCCAATAACGAAATCTATAGCAGTTCTATTTTGCAACATACTGTGTCTAATACTATCTGCATTAGTGAATATCAGATTTAACTGTTTAACTTTCCAGCATCTCAACTTATTAAGCGTAACCAGAGTTGGAACAGCAGCAAAAAAAACACCAAAACAACCCAATGTTTATTTATCGGTAGTATTAGGGATCGGAGTGTCCTTCTCAAGCCAGGGGTGAACCCATTTCACTGGTATCCATCGGGGTCCTTTATCTGTAATGACACAAGCATAACCCCTTCCCCCCATTAATAACTCCACAGGTCCTTCCCATGACCCTGACATAGGATTTTTAAAACGAACTTTTGGTCGGTGCTGTATCAATTCAGAATCTTGCTGCAAACCTGAGTAATGTGTTAATGCTGGTGGGTTACTGCGAGTACCTACTAACCGTAGATGATTCATAACATAAACTGCTTTCAGTACTCTGTCCTGCGGGCTCAGCCCATCCTCCCCCGTTCTTTGTTTATCAAGCAGCCCCTTCAGTACCTGATGTGTTCTTTCAATTATGGCTTGTCCAGTAGAGTTACCTGGAATGCCCGTGCTATGCCTCACTCCCCAAAGAGCCAAGAAATCGTGGGTTCGTTGGGCTATATAACCTGACCCGTTATCTGTTTTGATTTCCTGAGGCAAGCCCATCACGGCAAAACAGCCTCGCCAGTGTCGAATGACAAAACGAGATCCTTCGCTAGTCATAGGAGTGGCCCAAACCATGGCAGAAAAGGTATCTATGGTTACATGAAGGTGTTTGAAGCGACCAAAAGGGGTGTAGATAGTTACATCAGTTTGCCATAATTGCAGAGGCCCTAGGCCGCGAGGATTAACCCCAGGACCCAATCCACCAATCATACCCTGACACTGTGGGCAGGTTGAAACGATTCCTTGAGCATTTTGCAGCGATATTCCAAATTGTTTGTGTAAAACCTTCACGCTTTGGTGAAAAAACTCGTGAGCCCTTCTGACTTGACCAAACCTATAAATATTGGGGGAAGCAGAGGCCCAAAGTGGTGCCACCAATTGGTCAGCCGTCTCGTTTCCCAAAGCCAGACCTTCCATTAAACCAGAGTGACTCCGTATATGAGTGATAAAATAATCTTGCCTACGAGAATTAAGTAACTGCCATAGCTGCACAAAGAGCTGCCACAACYGCTGGCTTTGAGTTTCTTTCAGTAATGATCRTTCCATGTGCTCAACAACAYCTACTACRTAAAGAGAATCAGAAAYRATGTTAACAGGATCATTTGGCCATTTTTCAAATACTTGGATAACAGCACGCAATTCAAGAACCTGCAAAGAGTCTCCTGGTCCCTCAAGGATTTCACTGAGCCACTCGCCTTTGTCCTGCCAAGTCAATCCTGCTTTAGAAGTCTTTCGACTGGCATCAGTGAAAACCGTGAGGCCTTCTACAGGTTGCTTTGATAACCAAGGCAGTTCCTCGACCTGTTGATGCAAAGAAAAGAGTTTGTGAGGGGGAAAATGAGTACTAAYGAGATCTGAAAAATTCAACAATGCCCATTGCAAGGTGCCTGAATTCTGCAATGCCCATTGCAAGTAATCCTTAGTCAATGGAAGAAGAATACTTTGGGGTTCCATTCCTGCAATTTCTAATGTTCGTTTCCATGCCTTGACCACAATTTTTGCTATAGTCTCCATTCGTGTAGTCACAGATTTACCCAAATTGAATGGTAAAAACACCCACTCTAAGATCTTTAATGGCTGTTTAGCCTGGCCATCCCACTGCATCAGTATAGCCATCACATGTCTTTCTTTATTCAACACAGCCACGGACAATGGCAGGGTAGGAGAGCAACGATCTGCAAAGGAATTACCCAATTTAGTAGCAATTTGAGTAAGAGCTTTCTGTTGTTTTTCAGTCAGCTTGCACAGCAAATTGGCCTGACCTCCCCTTTTCAATAATGGCATTAGGGGCTCAAGATCTTCATTAGTTATGCCACAGGCACTACGAATCCACTGTACGTCCCCAACTAATTTTTGAGCATCTGTCAAAGTCCAAATTTCCACACAAATTGTTAATTTCTGGGGCCAAATTTGGGCTTCAGTGATAAACATTCCCAGATATTTCCATGGGGCCTCTTGTTGGACTTTTTCAGGGGCAATTTGAAGGCCTGCCTCCCGCAATTGTTGCTGTAAGGCAGGTAGCAGGTCTGCTACGTCTATACGTTCCCCTGCTATCAAAATATCATCCATGTAATGATAGATAAGATACTGTAGGTACTGTTTTCTCAACGGGGCTAGCGCCCAGGCAACATACAGTTGGCACATCATGGGAGAATTACGCATCCCTTGTGGCAACACAACCCATTGATACCTCTTTGCTGGCTCTGCCTTGTTAATGGATGGCACTGAGAAGGCAAATTTCTCACTATCATCCTCGTGTAGAGGGATTATAAAAAAGTAATCTTTCAAATCGATAACTAACAGTTGCCAATTGACAGGTAACATGGATGGCGAGGGCAGACCAGCCTGCAGGGGTCCCATTTCCTGCATTACAGAATTAATGGCTCGAAGGTCATGTAATAATCTCCATTTCCCAGACTTCTTAGGGATTGCAAAAATGGRCGTGTTCCAGGGGCTTGTGGAAGGAATGATATGCCCCCTTTTCAATTGATCTTCAACCAATTCATTAACAAGGGCGAGCTTTTCTTTAGACAGCGGCCATTGATCAATCCATATTGGTGTTTCTGTTAACCATTTCAATTTTAGGATTGGCCGCCCTTCAATGGCCGCTGCTAAAAACCCTCATTGGTGAGACAGAAACCCATCTGGCTCAGAGCATCCCGTCCCAACAGCCAGATTGTTGTATCCATCACGTAAGGTTTCACCTGGGCACAAACATGTGCTTCTTTCCTCAATCCACACTGTTAAGAGTGTTTTACTAACACGAGTCATTCGCACACCCCCCACCCCCATAACTGGTGTTTCCAGAGTATCCAGAGGCCGTGTTGCAGGCCATGCTAATGAGGGAACAATGGTGACATCTGACCCGGTGTCCAGCAATGCAGCTGTTGTCCACAGGGTTCCTCCATTGGGGTACTGAAAAGTAATGGGTTTAATTGGTTTATCTCTCAATAATGGTAACATGAACATTACCTCAGGGGTTCCCGTCAACCCAAAACCCCTATTCCCCCTTTGCATGACCCCTTGTCTAGGGACCTGGGCTTTAAAAGGAACTAACTGGGCCAATCGGGTACCTTTTGGAATGTGGATAGGTGGTCTCAATGTTTGTACTATTATCCCAATATTGCCCAAGTAATCTGCATCAACCAGTCCCGGCAAGACAAAAATGCCTTGCTTTGATGTGGATGATCTCCCTATCAGCAGGGCACTAAGCCCATACCCCAAAGGCCCGTTCACCGTTGATGGAATGACTTGTACATCAGTGTTTTGTAAGGTTATTTCTATTGCTGTTGCCAAGTCCACTCCGGCGCTTCCTGCCGTTGCTGAGTGGAGGACATCCAGGCAGCCGCCTGGTTGCGRGGGGACATTTGTGTCATTGTGCATCCCCCTTTCGTGCTCTGCCCCTCGTTTCCCAAYGGCGTTCCGTCTTTCTTGTATTTCGATCTGCATTCGCTGGCTCGATGTCCAAATTCATCACATCTATCGCAGTTTCCTGAGAAACCAGTAGATGTCGCTGTTGTCTGACTTTTCTTTGCAGCGTTCACTCGGCAGCATGCTTTGAAATGGCCAAACTTACCACAGCTGAAGCACTTCTGGCTAGAATCACCTTTTCTTTGTTGGACCAGGAGTCTAAGGGCAACTGCCAGTGCTTCTGCTAGGTAACTGGCTTTTTCCTCTGGAGTTCCAACCCTGGAGCAAGCCTCAACCATGTCCACCAAATTGGCAGTTCGAGGCAAGGTTTGCAAGATCCTCTTACAGATAGGGTTAGCATTCTCCACAGCCAATTGCATTCCCAAGGCAGTTTTTACATCTGGAGACATTCCTGGAACTCGATCAAGTGCACCTTTAAGGCGATCTATAAAACTCATGAGAGACTCCTGTGCCTCTTGCTTAACGGTTGTATAAGATGATGACGGAAGTCCCATGTCTGGGACGGCACGGAATGCCTCCCGAGCTAGCTGCTGAGACTGCTGCAAAATTGCTGGATGTAAACATGCCTGAGCTTGCGGGTCAGTAAAAGGCCCTTTCCCCAGCATCATGTCCGGAGTGGCAAACTGCCGAGGGTCTCCTTCAAGGAGTTCAAGATTTCCAGCTACGGCAGCTTCTACGCGCCTTTCCCAGTCCGCTTGCCATAGCAGTCTCTGTTTGGGTTTTAAAAATATTTCTGCCAGCTTTCTACAATCAAACGGAGCCATTAAACCACTAGTAAAAATGTAGTCCAGCAAGGTTTGCAYGTACGAATTAGTTAATCCATACTGCATCACAGCTTTCTGCCCTTCTCGGGCGAGCTTCCAATCCAGCCCCACCCACTGGTGTTGATTTGGATTACCGGGGGTAGCGATTACCGGGAACGCTTGTGGAATAAACTCACCCTCGATCAGGGTTTCCCGTATAATCCCTTGCCATCGCTGAGCGGGATTATCGGGCACAGGGCAGCTCGGGGACCCGCGATCAGGGCTTTCTTTTTTCYGCTCYGGGCCTCGAGCTGGGGGATCAGTCAATCATCGCATTCCCCGGTTCCGGTCTAACTTTTGTCCTGGCTGAAATTTCCCCTCTTCCCCTTCTCGCTCCTGCTGTTTTCCCCCCTTCTCTGTTTGCCAAGCTGTTTTCTCAGCAGGAGTCACAGGGCRGACGGACCCCCCCATCGGGGCCTCCCCCCCCCGGGGAGCCGGGCTTTGCGATCCTTGCTCTGGCTAAGCCGCGGTGAGTCAGGCGGCGAGAGAGGTAGCGGGGGATATACGCGCCCTCCTAGACCTATTGTTAACTCTTCAGGGGAAACGGCGGGACATTTCGTAGGTAATCCTGGCGGCTGTGGGGGGGACGGCTCATCCACTTCCATTTTTTCTGGTTCTGGTGCGGGCTGCGGAGCCCGTAACTCCATCGCTGGGGGTGCAGAAGGTAGGGACGGTATAACTGGGTCTGCTCCCTCAATGAATTCGCGTGCATAAATCGGAAAGGCAGCCGCAGGGCCGCCTGGCTCTAGACGGGCAGCTGCCCCTGCCGTAGCTGTTTTTCGGCTCCAATTTGCCTTAGCACCATTATTATTATCTTCCATACCCTGCTAAGTCCCTTAGTTTCTATCAATCCATCACTTACAGCAGCCTAGAGAGCGATTCCCAGTCTCTCCCATTCTAAGGCGCTGACAACACTCCCGAGGGTGGCAAAAATCCTCTCTCCCGACCCCATCTTAACAATCTTTTCAAGACCTCCGGGTCATACTTAATTTCTCTCTCGGAGAGAATACGCTGGAGGACCCTGAAGGTGTCTTGTTCTTCTTTTGACAGTCCCTTCCCCTTCCTCCAGCCCCCAGTCGCTCACCTCTTCGGGTGTACTCGCTGCAGCGTACGCTTTCCGGAGCTCTTTTCCCAGGAGCTTTCTTCTGCTCCTGGACTCCAATGGAGCCGTCCTCTGACTCCCTCCGCCGCGGTCCTGCCGTGGCAGGCTCCGACCGGGGCCTCCCGCCTTTTCACTCTGCAGAGCCCCCTTCAGAATCCAAAGGGCCCAGCCTGCTTCATTATYGCAGGGTGTTATCACGTCGCAGGGTGTTATGGGTTAGAAAAAAAAGTAATTAAAATCTGTTTCCTTTCCCCCGGGGTACCAGGGAGGCTGTGTAGTTGGGGAGGGGTTGGCCGGGAATTGATGGGCGATACTTAAGAACAAAAGGGAGTTATCTGTTCAGCTGCATTCCACGGTAATGACGCAGAATGGACGGCACTTAAGGACAAAAGGGACCACTTGCCCAGCCCAGAAGCCAGGACAATTCCCTCAATTAAAGAAAACAAAGACTTGGAAATACTGAAGGGGGATGTTTCCTCAGAGGCTGAAACATCTCGGGAGAACTACCAGAGACTTAGGCGAGAGGTGGGTGGAGACCGGGGCTTGCCTCACTCCCCACTCTGCGTTGGGTGAAGGCGGTCGTGTCTGCAGTGAGTGCGGGTTTCGCTCCGGGAAGACTGCGACACTGCGACGCCTCCGCCGGCTGGCTGCAGAGCACGGATACACCGTGACATCTCCGAGGGTCCCGCGGTGGCACAGGGTTCAGAGTTACGCTGTGACCAACCTCCAGCCGGAGCTGCTCATCTCGGCTGTTTCCTGCCTTCTGCTGGTCTGTCGGTGAGTGATACCGAGATCCATCGCTCCCCAGWCAACCCTGCCTGCCTGCGCTACTCGCTGCCTGCTGCCGAGGTTGGTGGAGCCGGGCTGCTGCCCCGTGGGTTCGCGCCGGGGGCGACCTTCCCCCCTTTCCCGTTCGCCGGAGCCGCCATTGCCCCGTGAGGGTCGTCGCGCTCACGCCACAGCGCCCCCTGCAGCCGCGGGGGAGTCACCGCAGCCTCTCTGCCCCAGCGGAGGATTTTTCCCAACAACACACAAGGAACTGATAAGGGGTTTGTCTGTTCTCTTATGGTTGCCGTTTAACCGTCTTGTTTTTTATATATATATATATAAAATTTATATAACC
>JACAXG010000798.1:17061-31312 GCA_018881555.1 Amblyornis subalaris | reverse complement strand
CTCTGTTTTTATAAGAGGCATTCATTTCCTGGTTAAATTGGTCCAATGCTTCAAAACCAGATCTAGAGCAGAGTGTTTGGGTATATCTACACTTCTACTTGAGAAAATACAATCTGTCTTCCCCATTTTTACAAGCTAAAAGTCGCGGAGGTAGAACAGACCAATAGGAAGCAGAAATACAGTCCCGAGCCAGTATCCAGCACTGGGATTGGACAAAAGAAGGCTGTATTAGGTGAAAAGGCAGAAAGAAAACACAAAACCGAGAAAGAATCGCAGGCTTTCAACAAATATAGGGAAGGAGGATATGAACTGAGGTCTCCCTGGTTCCCAGGCTGGTTCCCAGGCAGCAGCGCTGGCTCTGCGCCACCATTGCTTTGTGGCTAGAGGGGTGAAAGGCAGGCTTACCCAGCTGAGCGCCTTCCCCCCCCACCGCAACCAATGGACTGTACCAAACTTGTGTTAGAGATAGGAGTATACAAGCGAACAAACAAAACAAACAAAACTTACACTAAATCCAATTCCCTTCTCTAAACACCACTGAGTCAAACAAAAGAGATCTCTTAACCAAACAAACACACTAGCAACTAACAATATTGCTTTCTCCTGGTGTTATTACCTCTCTTTCTTCCTCTGGTGGTTCTTGGATTCCCCACGTTCCGGAATGGTGGTTTGGTCTCTCTTGGTCACGTGACTTCTTTTCGCCGGCAGAGGGAAAAAAAACCTTAAAAACAATTCAAAAGGTCCATTTTTCGGGGAATCTCGTGCCTCACGTTGGTTGCGCCAGAAAACTGTTGCCCTATATGTTTGAAAAACAGAGGCTGAGGCCAGATAAGAGGGTAAGAAAAAGTAAAAATTTATTAAGAGGTTCGGAGAAAGCAAAAACCTTTTCCCTGGGTGTGGTAGTTTGACCCAGTGTGGAGAAAATCTGATTGGTTAAAACAGGTGATGGACAGTTGTTTAAGCCACTGATATTTAGAAACGCCTCCTTGGAGATATGTTTAATAAAATCACCCAGGAAATAGGTGCCCTCTTGTTCCCCTACCGCATCCACAGCAGCAGGGTCCCCCGGACTGGGCCCCTGGCCCGGCCCGTTGGGGGCCGGCCCACTCTGTCTGGTGCTGAGAGAGGGCTAGCCCGTTTCCATCTGACCCACGGAGAGCTGAGCCAGCAAGTGGCCGGAGCTGAGAAACCAGCCAGCAGGACGCAAGAGCCAGGAGTTTCCCCCCCCATCCATTTTCCTCCAACGGAGATAGACAAAGTGAGATCAAAGAGAGAAGGACCTGAGAGTTGAAGTGCTAATTGCAGTAATAAAACTGCTGTAAACTGCTGTGAGCCGCCAGCTCGAACGGCGTGGCTCGGGGGGGGGAGAGACTGCCCCTCCCTTTTGCTGATACTGACCAGACACGCAGCCGTATGATCAAGAGGGAGAGAACAGGCGAATATTATCCGACGTGAACATGTGAACTCCATAAATTCTCCTGCAGGCATTTTCTGCAAATATTAACCTCTCTTCCAAGCCAGAGAGAAAGGAAAGCAAGTCATGTGAAGGGACTAAATATGGCAACCAGCAGCTTAACGGAAGAGAAGCAGGAAGTACCAGAGGAGAAGCCATTTTACCATCAGAGCTGACCTTTCTGTAAGCTGCAGAGTGACTGTAATAGAACCAAACTATTTTTCTCTGTAATTCATTAAGGAACATTTGGGGGGATGTGAAATTCACACAGCCTGTGAATAAGAGTAGTTTATACCATGAGCAGCTGATGATAAGGCTTTTTGGAGATTCTGAAGGAGAGAGAGAGAGAGACTTTAGTTTTTTTAGGCTGGAATGACTTGACCTTAAAAGAGTACCCCATTGGACCCCTTGGTGACCCCCGGACCACAAGTTCTTGTGGGAGAGAGGAAGAATTCACCACTGCAGAAATCTGGGCAGGCTGTGGTGTTTTCCTGAAGGTTTGGAAACACACTGAAGACACTCTGTAGGGAGCTATCTTCCGTGGGGAGGATCCCACGGCATGACAAAGAACTCTCTATCCCATAAAGTGGCAATAAGAACTCTTAATCAAAAGATCAGAATCCCATGTTTTATGTCCTTTGCATGATAAGTGAGAAAGATTGGGATGTATTATGAGGAGAATGGTATTTGTATATTATGTCTTAATATTTTTATTATTATTATTTTTTCTATTCTTAGTAGTGTTAGTGAATAAAACTATTTAACCATTTCTCAAGCTTGCAGCCTTGTTTCTGCCGTCTTATATCCTCTGAAGAATATAATCATGGGAGTCTAGGGTCTTCCCTCAGGCTCGGACCATGACAGCAGGGTACTCCCAGGATCGACTGCATTCACAGGGACTGGGCCTGTTCCCTGCAGGCAGAGCAAAGCAAGTGTAAGTTATACAAAAGGCAAAAAGGGTAAAAAGGGTAAAAAGGGCAAAAAAAGGGGTTCCGTGCACGTTCAAGTTTCTACTATTATAGGGTTTCAGTGAATTAACATAGTTTTGAAATATTCTCCAATGAAAAGCAGAATTTTGTTACACTATTCCTTGTGGCACGTTTCWATTGGGAGTTTCTGAACTTCGTTTTTCGTTCATCATAAAYGATATCGTGTCTCACTCTGGAATGCTTAAGAACGATAACTTCGTTCTATTTTGTCTATGGGATAGGGATAGAGAATTTGCTAGTTCCAAGGTTGTAGGGTAAAGGCTACAGGGTTATAGGGTTGCTAATATATAAAAGTATGAAAGTAAAAATATTACTAATATAAAAAGCATAAAAGCAAAAATGTCTCTGGCATTAGTAGTTCCAGAAATAGATATTACTGATAAATCACAATTCCCCAGAGGACACCTACGATCCTTTATAACAAGACACAAACAAAATTTAAATCCCTTAGTTGAGAGATCCTCTGGATTCCACAAGTTTATGAGAAGATTATTACCATGGTTAGCAGTGCCTGAATTGGAAAAGGCTATAGCAAACATATCTGGAGTTATTGAACAAATAGAAAATTGGACAAACAATGCAATTAGCGCCTTGCAACAAGAAGTTGCCCGCCTTTCAAAGGTGGTTAAACAAAGTCGAATGGCTTTGGATTTGCTTTTGGTTTCCAAAGGTGCTGTATGCACAGTCATTGATACCAGTTGTTGTGTATATGTAGATCAGACTCTGAGAATACAGACTGATTTGGAAGAAATTAGCAAGAACACCAGAATCTTTTATGAAATACAAAATAATCAGGCTGAAGATATATTTGATTACATCATGGATTTCAAATTTAAGTATGACCGTGAGAAAATTGATTGGCATAATTATAGTAGTTCTGGCATTAATACTTGGTATATGGATTCTATTCCATATTTGCAAAATTGGATATAACAAAATGTGCAAATCTGTCAAAAATAATTTTTTTTCTAAAAGGTCTCAGAAGGATGGATGACTATTCTACTTAAGTTTGTTTACATAGTATTAAAAATCTTGATCGGTATTGTTAATCAAAGTATGTATTCTATCACCATCCACATGATTCCTTGATAAGATGGTTAACGATGGGTCATTCACAGTAGCTGGGTACACACCTGATCCCTCAGGCTATGAGCTGAGGAGAGGCAGACCATGTGAGGTGGGGTATTGTTTCTTACCTCAACCGAGATAACTCTCCTGGGAAACAGCAGCACCACCCATCCTGAGTGGATTATCTCTGCTGATGGCCCATTACCAAACTGGATAAGCACTGACAAATAGAACTCCAGAAACATCCTATGACTCGTAGGATTACATAATTTCCATTGTGGAAATCCCCACCCAGGGGGAGGTACCACCTAAGAATCACCACATAAAAAGCCCAGGGACTGAGAGACAGAATCACCACTGGACACCCAGAGGACCAGACCTTTCTACCGGACCACTGCTTTCAACAGCACTGCTTAACCAGACTACAGCTACCACTCTGGTCAATGGGGTATCAGGTTGTACTCTGACCTTGTGGTTTTAAGCTAGTTTTGTTTCTGTATTACTGCATTTATTATAACCTTTCTATTAAAATTGTAACTCTGACCTAAAATCTCTTGCAAGATATTTGTGTGGGGTGAATTTCCCCTGCTGGTTTACTTTCCAACTAATACAAGGTGCTAGATAATTTGATAGTTTTTAATTGTTTCGATTAATATTCATATATGTTTTGCAGTTTTCTGCAAGTATTGCTTTAGAATGCTTGTGTCTTCACTCTGGTTGTCACAGTGGGTGGAAAAGATTTCTTCCTGAATGTAACTTGAATTTTCATATGATTATGGAATCAGTTTTGTACCCCTCTTCCTGCCTCGTCAGGGTAAGATATAAAATTCCAGACTGGAGTGATATGCTGAGTAGGTAGGAGCAATTTGAGTTTCATTACACCTTTGGTTCCCCTGAGACAACCAGACTATTATATAGTACATGTATATTTCTTCGGGTTACTGTAGAATTGTCTAACACTCGATATGTTGAGCAAGGGATATGTAAAATGCTGAACTTCACTGAGAACACTGGACTAAGAAGCATGAATGGAAGTGGAGTAACTGACCCATATATTGAACTCCTCCAGTCACTGCAACCAAGAGATTAACTCCATGAACTTTTCTTTGATCCTGATTTGCATCTCAACTTTTCTATGATTTTAAGACTCAAGGGGTGTGGAACATCCTGTTCTACACAGACTGTTAACAACATAAGTAAAATGACTTGTTGGGATTGTCTCCAACTACCATGAACACTCTGGATTTAATGTTATATCTTGTCATTATAACTGTTTTTATTGGTAATAATTTTATATGTGTGTGTGTGTGTGTGTTACATAATCAAATACATGAAAATACCACCAATTCTGGAAATACATAAACTGAAGCAACAGCACGTGCTTCTTATCAAAATCAATAACATAGTTAACACATTTTTAACTACATGAGTTAAGGAAATAGTAAGGTTTAGGAGATCAGTATATATCAAAACACATAATGATAATGTACACATATGCAGTGGAGGCTTTTATGGCATGGAGGCAAGAGGTACCTGCGTTACCACTACATGAGGTAGAGTGACTGTAGTCAAGGGGTATGGATGCTGAAAAGCTTTAGCAGAGAAATTTTCCAGCTTCTTGTACTCTGTGAGAAGCTGTCCTTTCTCATAGAAGCTATGTAAACAGCGAGATGTTTTTCTAACGACACTTCTTCATATCATACACTTGTGGACTTGCTATTATACCGAATGCACAAATATTTTGAGTAAGGCGTTGCAGTAGCCTGGCCAATCATCCTGAGAGGTGGATGGCCGAGGGACCAATGACCTTATGACTTTCAAGCACACTAAAGGTATAAAATAGGTCTTTATATTAATAAATAAAGCCACTTTTCATCGACCCTTGGATCGTGATTATGTCGTGATTTCTCTCCGTCCCCGGGAAAACAGCGACATCTGGTGGACACCGACATGTACCGAACCGTGAGAAGGTAACATCGAGCATTCCCCCCCCCCCCCAGGCTTCGGTCCGGGCGCCCAGCTTTGCCCAAAAAACTGCAAAAATGGAACAGACGGGCTTGAAGGAGAGTGAGGTTTTTGCCGCCTGGAAGATCGCCCTTAGGCTAACGAGAGCTGGGATTCCTGAGGACTCAGTTCTGCAGCTTCTCACTTGGGCGGCGAACCATGACTTTCAGTTTAACTGTGAGGACGCATTTCGTTTAGAGACTTGGAAAAAACTGGGGGACAAGTTAACACGTGAGCTCACTTATGGGGATGAAGATGTCATAGAACTTCTCCGCATTTGGCAGTTTCTCTGACGTCCTTTTCCGCATTCAGTCCGTGCAACGGCCTGACATTTCTCCGAGCTCGGAGAAGGAAGAGGAGGATGGTATCGCATCCATGGGGTCGCTTGACTCATTTGAGGGCACGAACTCTGAAGACGGCAGGGATGCCGACTCCCCAGTCCCAGCGGGGCTCAGGAGGTTCGCGGAGAAGGCGTGGGGTGCAGAGGCGGCGGCCCCCCCCCTTCGCAATGCGCCCTTCCGCGGCTGCGCCAGGGCCCCCCACCCCGTGCGCGGTGCGCCCTCCTCCCATAGTGCCACGGACCAGCGCTTTCGCACTCTCGCCGCCCGGGATCAGCGCCGACCCGCGCGTGCCGGCCGGGGGCGGCACTCTCGCCGCCCCACCAGGGACTAGCACCGGCGCGCGCACGCCACCGGGCACTGACGCCTTTGCGCGCATGCCCGCGCCAATGCCTGTGTCCCAGAGTTTCCCCACTGGGCTGCTCGCGGTGCTGCGGGAAACGAGAGCATTTCTCCAAGACCCGGCTCTTCTATGAGACGCCCTGTGGGCACAGGGAGTGGCTGCGCCCGCCCCCCAAGCAGCGGCGGCGGGGCCAGCGGACCGGGCGCGGGCAGAGCCGTGGCGGCTGTTCCCTCCCCGCAGAAGGGGACGGGCCTGGGGGGAGTGGTGGCGGCGGCGGCCGTGCCACTCCCCGCCCCACAAGGAGCGGCAGCGGTGCCGCCGGACCCAGCACGGGCAGTCGGGGCGGCAGCGCCCGCCCCACGGGGGGCGGTACCGGCTGATGTAGCACAGCCGGCAATCCTCCCCCTGCCACAGACAAACGCAGCACCACAGCCAAACACAGCGCAGCCGCAGCTAGCGGTCTCGCCCCCCCCGCAGGCTCAGGTCCCTGCGGACACGGCCCTACTGGCACAGCCAGCGGTCTCGCCCCCTCCGCAGGTGCCATTCCCGGCTGACGTAGCACTGCAGGCACAGCAAGGGACAGACCCGGGAGGCGTTGCGCCGGCGGCAGCGACAGCTGTTCCCTCCACGCAGCGAGGGGCGGACCCGGGAGGCACGGCGCCGGCAGAGCCGACACGGGCACTGAGAGCCGCGCTGGTCCACACCCTCCAAGGAGCAGCAGCAGCGGTGGTGCCGGTGGAGCCAGCGCGGGCACTGCAAGCCGCGCCGCGAGCCGCCCCCCAAGGGGTGGGCCCGGGAGATGTGGCAGCAGCGGTGCACACCACAGCGGAGGCGGTGCTTGCCGTCCCGCCGGCAGCACCCATGATGCCGGCGCCAGCCACACCAGCGGCCGCACTCGTAGTGCGGGCCACGGTGGTCACGCCGGTGACAATGCCCGTACAGACAGCTGCGTCGCCACAAGCAGTGTCTACGCAAGCAGCACTGCCAAAAACGCACCTCTCGGGAGGGCTCCTGTTCGGCGAAGCGAGCAGTGCAACAGAAGACACACCTGACCCACAGTGGGGCACCAAGGCAGTTGCTGGGTGCCAGCAGCTAGCAAGGCAAAACTGCCCAAGAGACCCAAAACACTTTTTAAAGGAAGTTAGGCTGCGTGCTCTGGAAGAGGATGACTGGGATATGATAAAAAAGCTAGGGAAATCTAAAGAAGCACAGGGAATTATGCAAAACCAAGCAGTGGGTACAGAACCTCAGGAAGATGTACCAGTAGATCAAGGCGATGGTGACATCTCACAGGGAGGCATCCAGAGCTACCCTGTTCTTAAGACTCCCCCAAATACAGGACAGCCTGACATGCATGCTATCATTGTATGAAAGGCAGTTCAGGGGTTGCAGAGGGTAGCACAGCATGGACCTGGTTCTCCTGAAGTCCTGCAAATTATGCTGACTTCACAGGCCAGATCTGTGGAATGGTTTCCACACACATCCCCCCCTGTCACTATCCCTGAAAAGATTTACATCGCTCAATTTGTGCCTTTTAAGTCATGTGTTCCCAGGGCAGAACAACATAGTCATGGGAACGGTGACTTTGGATCTACGGGACTTCCACAGACCTTCTGGACTGTGGACATCTCCAACCAAAAACCACAAACGACATGTACCCTAATCCTGCCAGACGCCTGTCCACCCCAGATCCAGCTCAGAGGTTTGACCGACATGAACCCTGATGTGACAATCATTTCCTTCCCTGCGTGACCTCCTACATGGCCTTTAACCCCTGTGGGGTCTGCTATAGCAGGGTTAGAAAAACCACACAGAGCTATTTAAGCGAATGACCTGTAGTAGTGGAAAACGCAGAGGGTCAAACAGCTACAGTTCAGCTCTATGTCACCTTAGCTCCGCTTAACCTCTGGGGGTGGGATGTATTGGCAGTTTGGAAGGTACAGATCGGGACACATTGAGCCTTCTACTAGCACGAAAAAAAACAACACCACCTGCAACAATTGTTCTTTCAGAACAGCAGCAATACTTTGAGTGGAGCCTTACCAACAGCGCTCCTTTGCAAAGCGTGTTGCAGAACCTTTCAGGGCAGATTGCTTATCATCTGCCCAGCCATAAATTGCTGCAGTTGGCAAATCGACCAGCCTCACCTTGCAGCCAAAATAGTCAAGTGCTAGTACAAGGACCCACCGTCTTCACTGACGGTTCCGGAAAAGGTGGAAAAGTCATTGTTACCTGGAAGGAAGAATCTGAGTGGCAGGTGCTGGAAGGCCACGAGTCAAGCTCTGCCCAGTTGGTTGAACTGAGGTCTGTTGCCATGGCTTTTCAGCAGGTCTCTCAGGTGCCTTTGAATTTGGTCACTGATTCTACTTATGTAGCAGACATAACCTAATGCTTAGATTATTCACTTCTAAAAGAAGTCAATAATGTGGCTCTATTACACTATTGATATAGATTGTTATATTGTGGTGTGCAATTAAGTCACACCTGTCGCTGTTATCCCGGGGTCACTGATGAAATCACGGCACGGTCACGATCGAGAGTCGGTGAAAAGTGCATTTATTTATTAATATAAAGACCTGTTTTATACCTTTATTGTGCTTGAAAGTCATAAGGTCATTGGTCCCTCGGCCATCCACCTCTCAGGATGATTGGCCAGACTACTGCAACGCCTTACTGAAAATATTTGTGCTTTCGGTATAATAAAAAGTCCACAAGTGTATGATATGAAGAAGTGTCATTAGAAAAACATCTTGCTGTTTACATAGCTTCTGTGAGAAAGGACAACTTCTCACAAAGTGCAAAAAGCTGGAAAGTTCCTCTGCCATGGCCTTTTCAGCATCCACACACACCAGTGAATCAGGGAAATGGAGATTGTTACAGGATCTCTAGAAAGTTAAAGACTCGTGACATTGTCAGAGCTTGCCCTGACAGTCATGGACTCACTGCACCTCTGCCATTGGGGGTAAAACCCAGAGGCCAAAGAGCCTCGCAGTTTTGGCAAACAGGTATAATATATATCCCTGAATTTGGCCAACTTAAATGGCCCTGCCTATGTCTCACAGAAGACGCAGCAGTTTTTGCACCTATGGTGGCCGATATATGTGGTTGCTGAAGGGCTGTCGGCAGAGAGGTTTTCTAACTTTCCCAGCATTTTCGTGAGACTTCTCTCTGTCTCTCTTTTCCCAAGTAAAATTATTGTAAACAATCCCAGGAGCTTTTGTAAATTAACTAAATTTTGACTAAGTTCTGTGCAGCTGCGCTTTGTTATCATTCTTGCTTAGATAAATGTTTTGGAATAGGTGTTGTTAAAATTAACCAATGAACTTGGTAGGTGGCTGACCAAGGGTCCAATAGACTCATGACACTTCTGTAAACTTCAAGTAAGTTAACGGATATAAGCCTCTGTATAATCATAATTAATTAATTAAAAGCTGGCATCACTTCGCTCTCTCTGGACTTTATGTCGTATTCCTTTGGGCTACAGCGACATCTGATGACCACGACGTGTACTACAACCTGAGAAGGTAACATCGGTCTGCTGCCGCCCCCCCCCGGTTTTTTCTCTCCGGGCACCCAGCCTTGCCCGAGAAACTGCAAAAACTGGAAGAAACGGACTTGAGGGAGAGTGAGGCTTTTGCTGCTTGGAAGATTGTCCTTAGACTGATGAAAGCTGAGATCCCTGAGGACTCGGTTCTGCAGCTCCTCGCTTGGGCAACCAGCCATGATTTCCAGCTAACCTCCGATAATACATTTTGTCCAGACACTTGGCAAGAACTGGGGCAAACATTATATGCGGAGCTTGTTTATTGGGAGCGAGATGTTACAGGACTTCTCCGCATTTGGCAGCTTATGCATGATGCCCTTCTGCGCCTTCAGCCCGCGCTACGGGCTGACACTCCTCAGAGCTCGGAGGCGGAGACGGGAGACAGTGCCACGTCCCTGGGGTCACTTGGCTCATCTCAAGAGGCAGTCTTTGAGGATGCCGGGGATGGCGGGTCCTCGACGAGGTCCGCAACGTCGTCTTTCCGAGCGCCAGTCCCAGTGGTGGCATGGGGGTCGTGTGCAGTGGAACCCGGCCGAGAGTCCCCTCGCTATGCAAACATCGGTAGGCAGCCAGAGGGAGCTGCGGCGCGTCCTTCCCCCTACGCGCCTGGATCAGCCCCTCCGTCGGCGCAACAGACCCGCCCAGCGCTGTCCTCCGCCGGCGCTATGGGGCGTGTAGTCCCCACAGCCCCCCCGCTCCCGCCGGATCCCGCCCCGGAGCTCTCGCGACCGTGCGCCCGAGCTCCAATCTCTTATCTGCACAGTCCTCCGTGACAGAGCGTATGCACACGGCGATTGAGGAGATATTGGGCCTTTTTTTACTGGTTGCATCTCAGGGGCCGATGGCCGCACAGGCGCTCCCGGGGAGCGCTGCGCACCTCGCGCCGGAAGCTGTCCCTGCGCCTGGCGCTGCGGCCGCCCCACCCCGAGCTCCGGCTGCGCCGGATGCTGTCCCTGAGCCTGGCGCCACGGCCACCGTGCAACCGCCAACTGTGCAACCGTTCCCCCCCCAGCTCCGACTGCGCAAGGCGCGGGGACCCCCCAGTGGCAGTTCCCGGCGGGAGCGTCGGCAGCTCCGGCGCCCGCGCCCGCCTTTTCTGCGGCTGGTCTGTCCGCGGCCGGGACCCCGACTGCACAGGGCGCGGAGGCCCCCCAGCCGCAGTTCCCGGCGGGGGTGTCGGCAGCTCCGGCGCCCGCGCCCGCCTTTCCTGCGGCTGGTGCGCTCGCGGCTGGCGCGCCCGCAGCCGGGACCCCGACTGTGCCGGCCGCGGGGCTCCCTCAGCCGCAGTTCCTGGCGTGGATGCCAGCGGCCCCGGCCGTGCCCACAGCTCAAATCTCCGTTCCCACGCCCGGGGCTTCGGCTGTGCCGGCCACGGGGCTCCCTCAGCCGCAATTCCTGGCGGGGATGCCAGATGCTCCAGCCGTGCCCGCGACTCAGGTCCCCCTGTCTACCGGCCCGGCTTTGCCTGCGGTTCAGGTCTCCGTGCCAGCGGCTCCGGCAGTGCCCGCGACTCAGGTCCCCGTGTCTGCCGGCCCGGCCCTGCCAGCGGCTCCGGCCCTGCCCGCGGCTGGGATCTCAGGGGCCCTGGCCCCCGTGTCCGCCGGCCCGGCACCTCCGATCATTGCGGTGCTTCTCCTGGGGGCTGCGGAGACGCCAACGCTGTTTGCACAACCCCCTGCCGCTGTGCCTGCCTTTGGCTCAGTGCCCACACCCTCCTCATCTCCTTCGCTTGCCTCAGGGCCGCCGGGCGATATGTTTGATCTACGGCGGGAGGCAAGGGCTGCACGGCACTCGGCAGGACAGAACCGTTCCTGGACGCTTCCGTCATGCCAGGTGACCGTGCGTCCGAGAAACCCAAGGCTTTTTAGGAAGGAGGTTAGGATGCGAGTCTCGGAGGAGGGGAATTGGGTCCTATATGAAAAAATAACCCTACCGACAGGGGCAGGAGAAAGTCAGTCGGTAAACCAGCACGGCAATGCAACTTCGCAGGAAGCTGTCCAGGCCTACCCTGTTTTTAAGGCCCTCCCGATTTCGGCGGAGACTGAGAGCCATGGTGGCTTCTCCTGGAGAGTGATCCAAGATATACACTCTAAGGTAGCTCAGTACGGACTTGGGTCTCCTGAAGTTATGCAACTCATTAGGGTGCTAAATACCGACTTGCTTGCTCTGTTTGATATTAGGCAGCTTGGCCAGGTATTGTTTCAGCCTGTGCAGCTCACCGTTTTTGAAAATAATTGGAGAAAAATGGCTGAAAAGACCGCAGCAGAAAATATGCATTTGCCTCCAACTGACCCCAGATTTGCAGTTGGAGTGGATGTTCTAATGGGAACCAATCAATTTTACTCTCCCGAATACCAAGCTACTTGGCCTTCTTTAGTCCTTGAACAGGCTAAGAAAATTGGTATGGGAGCCATGATAAAAAGTATAGATATGGCCGCTCCGAAAACATCTTATGTGAAAATATCTCAGGGGCGGAATGAAAATTTCCTCTCCTTCGTGGAGAAGATAGCTGCATCCCTGGAAAAGCAGGTAGATAATAAGACAGCAAGGCAGGTATTGTGCAAGCAATTGGCAAGGGACAATGCCAATGAGGAGTGTCAAAAAATTATAGATGCTCTACCAGGGGACCCCACTGTATCAGATATGGTTGAGGCTTGTGCTAAGGTAAAGTCCGGGGACCCTAGGATGTCTGCCTTGGCTGCAATTCTATGGCCCTCCCAAGCACAGCGTGGTCAGGGACAAAAGCAATCTAAAACTGGAGGTAAACAGAAAAAGGCCAAGTGGAAGCAAACGGAGGACAAGGGAAACTCCCAATGCAAGAGGTGTGGTAGGCCAGGTCATAGCTCAGACTATTGCAAGTCTATGCACCATGCCATTGGTCAACTTTTGGTTCATTCAGGAAACTTCAACAGGAGTGCAAACAGGGGGAATTGCTCTCCAGGACAGAGGTTCTCCCAGGGCATGGCACCGACACAGGCCTACTCAGCCGACTTAGTGCCAGCACCCAGGGATCAGCTGGGGTGGATGTCTACACCGCAGCAACAGTCATCTTAGAAACCTGTGGTGTCTATAAGGTTCCCTTGGATGCTCATGGACCCCTAGGGCAGGGATTCAGTGCATTGCTTTTGGGCAGATCTAGTGCCACTGTTCAGGGAATCCTTGTACACCCAGGTATCATCGATGCTGATTTCACAGGTCAGATTTGTGCTATGGTGTCCACACCCTCCCCCCCGTCACTATTCCTGAAAAGACTCGTATTGCTCAACTTGTGCCTTTTAAGTCCTGTGTTCCCAGGACAGAGCAGCGAAGTCGTGGAGATGGTGGCTTTGGATCTACGGGATCTCCAGTGGTCTTCTGGGCTGCAGACATCTCCAGACAAAAGCCACAGATGACGTGTACCCTGATCCTGCCAAATGCCGAGCCACCTCAGATCCAACTCCGAGGCTTGATCGACACAGGCGCTGACATGACAATCATCTCCTCCTCCGAATGGCCTCATGCGTGGCCCTTGGCCCTCGCGGGGTCAGTCATTTCGGGGCTAGGAGGATCTGCACGAAGCTACATAAGCGAATGACCTGTCATGGTGAAGAATGCAGAGGGTCAAACAGCTACAGTTCGGCCCTATGTCACTGCAGTTCCGATTACCCTCTGGGGGCGGGATGTATTGGCTGCTTGGAGGGTATGGATCGGGACGGTTCTTTAAAGGGGGTCACTGTGCTGAAGGGCACCCAGTATCCTACGCTGCCTTTGCGGTGGCTGGTGAATAGACCTGTCTGGGATCCTCAGTGGCCCCTGCCAAAAGAGAAAATGGTGGCCCTTCGCCAGCTGGTTCAGGAGCAATTGCAACAGGGACACATTGAGCCTTCTACGAGTCCCTGGAACACTCCTGTTTTTGTAATTAAGAAAAAGTCTGGGAAATGGAGATTGTTGCAATATCTCAGAAGGGTCAACGCTGTCATGGAAGGTATGGGGGCGTTGCAACGGTCTGCCCTCAGCTGCCATGATTCCGGCAGGATGGGATATCCTGATCATTGATTTGAAGGATTGTTTTTTCACAATTCCTTTGCATCCTGATGACAAACCTAAATTTGCTTTCTCTGTGCCTGCAGTGAACAATGCTGAACCTGTGCAGAGGTATCAATGGAAGGTTCTGCCTCAGGGCATGAAGAACAGCCCAACTATCTGCCAGTGGTATGTTGCCCAAGCTTTGTCCGGAGTCCAAGAGCAGTTTCCTGAAGTGAACTGCTATCACTATATGGATGATATCCTGGTGGCGGCATCCACCCAGGAAGAGCTGCTGAGGATACAGCCTCTGCTGCTCGATGCTCTGCATTCTTATGGATTGCAGGTGGCTCCGGAGAAAGTCCAATGGCAACCTCCTTGGAGATACTTGGGAGTCAAAATTCTGGATCAGACCATACAACACCAGGAGGTGAAATTCTCAGATTCTATTAAGACTCTGAATGATGCTCAGAAGTTGCTAGGTGTCATCAATTGGTTACGTCCTTATGT
>JACAXG010000798.1:0-14751 GCA_018881555.1 Amblyornis subalaris | reverse complement strand
AAACGCCATTTGGTCCTTAAACAAAAAAGGGGAGTTGTGGTTGCTGAAGGGCTGTCGGCAGAGAGGTTTTCTAACTTTCCCAGCATTTTCGTGAGACTTCTCCCTGTCTCTCTTTTCCCAAGTAAAACTATTATAAACAATCCCAGGAGCTTTTGTAAATTAACTAAGTTGTGACTAAGTTCTGTGCAGCTGCGCTTTGTTATCATTCTTGCTTAGATAAATGTTTTGGAATAGGTGTTGTTAGAATTAACCAATGAACTTGGTAGGTGGTTGACCAACGGTCCAATAGACTCTTGACACTTCTGTAAACTTCAAGTAAGTTAAGGGATATAAGCCTCTGTATAATCATAATTAATTAATTAAAGGCTAGCATCGCTTCGCTCTCTCTGGACTTTATGTCGTATTCCTTCGGGCTACAGCGACAGATATATATGGCCCTGCCTATGTCTCACAGAAGACACGACAGTCTCTGCACCTATGGAGTGCAGACCATAGTTTGGGTACTCTACATTTTCCTAAAACAAAAAGGGGAATGCATGGAGAAATCCCACAGAGCCGATTAGAAAAAGCTTTATACACAACTAATTACCTTACAGTGCCACCAAATTTGAATAATTCTGTTATTTTGAATCATTTTCTCTCATTGCAGTCTTCAGGCAAGATGCACCTGCCTCAAGCAAAAGTCTGGGTACGAGGTCTACTCACTAACAAGTGGGAGGGCCCGTGTGAGCCTGTTGCTTGGGATCGTGTGTATGCTTGCGTTTCCACAGATAGTGGGGTACGATGGCTACATGCAAGATGCGTTCGCCCTGACCTGTGGCACCAGAGACAGAACAGACAACTTCCAAAAGATGAACAGAATGCAGTCCATCAACCAGATGATCCTTCTGATGGTGACCGGAACACCAACTATCAGCCGGATGGTCCTTCTACAAGCACAGACTGAACTTTAAGTTTCTCTGTTATGGGGTCAGAATGCTATGGACTCAGAATGTTAGAGCCCATAAGGCTATTTAGAACTAGTAATTGATGTAGAGCCCTTAAGGCTATTTAGAAGTAATAACTAATGTAGAATTGAGTTTGTTAGATGCATCTTCCATGGCACCGCTGGAGAATCTCTCTGCCTTCTTTAAATCAGTGTCTGATTTAGATTTGATTTGGTAACCAACCAATTGCCAAACAGATTCCTTATGCTGTGTTTTTTCTTGCTGCATGGGATCCCGCAGAGGATAACAAACGCCACCTTTTTGGTCTTAAACAAAAAGGGGGAATTATGGATGCTGAAAAGCATTAGTAGAGAAATTTTCCAGCTTCTTGTACTCTGTGAGAAGCTGTCCTTTCTCATAGAAGCTATGTAAACAGCGAGATGTTTTTCTAACGACACTTCTTCATATCATACACTTGTGGACTTGCTATTATACCGAATGCACAAATATTTTGAGTAAGGCGTTGCAGTAGCCTGGCCAATCATCCTGAGAGGTGGATGGCCGAGGGACCAATGACCTTATGACTTTCAAACATACTAAAGGTATAAAATAGGTCTTTATATTAATAAATAAATCCACTTTTCATCGACTCTTGGATCGTGATTATGTCGTGATTTCTCTCCGTCCCCGGGAAAACAGTGACAAAGGGGTGCAATGGCATCTCGCCCCCCACAAGAGCTTATCTGTTGCTTGTTACCTGGTGAAATAACTCAAACAAGACAAGCTGTCTTGTGAGTTATTTTGGCACCATGGGAGTAACACTTCCAGCTGACAATAAACATCTTGCTGTGGAAGTGAGATCTGGAAAGATAAGGTGGATTTCTGACTGACAGACACCTCACTTTACAAACTATAAAAGCTACACCAAACTTTCACAAAGCAGAAATCTTCTGCACATTCCCTCGAAATGTGTGGAGTTTCTCCCGAAAGCAGGGATACCCACTTTGCAATTACTCCTCTGGAGGTTGAACGAAAGGATTCTGTGTACACTATCGTCATTTCAGTGCTAAGTTACATTTGACTCCTAATCAATACTATTTCTTTTGCTAGCTTTACTATAGGTACCTTGATATAGTGCACTGTTTTATATAATCTACTAGTAGTTCTTTTTGTTTTATACTGTGTAGTAACTCTCATTAAGTCCTTATGTCTGTTATCTCCCATCTGTTCAATAAATAACTCATTTTATAAATAGACCTGATCTGCCATCCTTAAAACTTGTGGGCCAGAGCGATTTCTTAAATTTAAGCTGTTGCCGAACATCTGAGGCTGAGGCAGGGCTTGTCTGAAGCTCCCACTTGTTCTGTGACAGGGGTGATCCCTGTGATAACGAAACAGGAGGATGATTTTTTTACCTCCTTAGGATCCCCCTGTGTGTATAGCCAGAGCCATTACAAAAACTGAGGTAACCACTGGACCTTGGGGTGGACAGGGAGATCATACCAAAAAACCAGCTCCATATGATCCGATTCAGATGACAAATTTGCAAGAAAACTCCGGCCATAAGCCAGGTGAAGCTGAAACTGAATATTTATGGCAAGTTTGTTCAACTGGAAGAGACCAAATCTTATTAATTTTTTCCAATCCACTTGTCTTGGTTTAAGACAATTTAAAGGGGAACAATCCGAAATTAGTTTTTCACCTTTCCACCAATAAGGAGGAATGAAATATGAGAGGATATACATGAAAAAAACCAGTTTGCTAACAAGCGAAACTGCAACAGGCAAAAAATAACAGTAAATAATGGCTAGATACAAAATTGCTAAATCTCACAAACTCCCCAAAAACAGAGACACCCAAAATGGCCGTAATACCCTTTCCACAGGTGACCGTGTGTAGAGAGACAAAGGGAAAATGGGGTCTGATGGTCCTCCCAAGATGGCGGCCTTTGCAGGTGACCGTGTGGTCCAGGAGACAAAGAGAAAGGATGGCAGCAAAGCCTCCCAGGAAGGAAGGAGCTTACAAAGCAGTTCTAGTGGTACATGAGAAGTGCTGGTGCATGTGGGGTCAGCGCAACTTCCTTCTTCCACCCACTGGACTCTGCCAGTGTTTGTGCTGCTGTCCTCCATGCTTCAGGTGTGTGGGGGAGGGAAGAGCCAGTCTGTCGGCACCGACATGGAGTGACCTGGCCCCAGGGACCAGCTCGTTTTGCAAAGTTCACTCTGAAACAGCTTTTGATTGCAAAATGCAGTTTTTCCAAGTGGCTACTGTTGCAAGCCCAGAAAAAAACCCCAACTGCCTGAAGAAACCCCCTCCCAAGTGGACCTTCCACCTTCATCAAATGCTGCTTCCGGGCTCCAACTTAAAAAAGGACCATGGCAATGCCCTTCTCCACCCTGGTTATGTTTTCTGGATGCAGGATCTTAAAGAGACAGTAACAATTTTTGGGCACAGATAGATATGGAATACATTAACATTTTGGGTTACCCACAGTACTGCTCTTGGCAGATCTGTTTTTTTCTCAACCATTTTGAGCCCTACATTGGGCGCCAATTAAATGTTGTGGTTTAAAATCAACTGAAGACTCCAAACAGCTGCTTCCCCCTGCCCTTTTTGGTGAGAGAGGAACAAAGGCAGAGATTATGAGTTGAGAAAACAATTTACTTCAAAAAACCTCCCTGTAATGCCATAAGGAAAAAAAACAGTATTGGCAACAATACTAATACCAACAGTTTATAAAAGAGGGTGATTACATGCAAAAATGCTTGCTGAGTGTGACTCAATGTGACCGCGCCACCACCTGAGCCACGTGGCTCCTGAGACAAGGAAGAGAATGGTGGACAAAAGCATCCATGCTCATGTCCTTCCCACAAGCCCAGGACAATGAAAAAAAAGGAAACAATGGCAGTCAAATCTTCTGCATCCGTGTTCCCTCCCTAAACCTGAGACAATGTAAAACAATGACAGACAACCTCTCCAAGCCAGACTGTCCACGCCATGCCACTTCCACTGCTCTGTTCGTCGCTTTGCTCCCCCAGGAAAAAAGGAATAAAATGGCCCTGGTTCTACATTGATGCCAGAGAGATTTTTTGCTTTTATGCTTTTTATATTAGTAGAATTTTAGTTTTATACTTTTATATATTAGTAACCCTATAATCCTAAAACCTCTATCCTGCAACCTTGTATCCCTTTCCTATAGACAAAATAGAACCAAGTTATCGGCCTTTAAGCATTCCAGAGTAGGACTTGATATCTGAAAAATGAAGCTATTGAAGTAAGCAGAGAACCTCCAATAGAAACTTGCCACAAGGAATAGTGTGACAAAATTCTGCTTTTCACTGGAGAATATTTCAAAACTATGTTACCCCTATAATAGCAGAAGCACGAACACCTTCACAGATACAGACTCTTTTACCTTTTTTTGTACCCTTTTTACCTTTGTATAACTTACACTGGCTGGACCCTGCTCGGCAGGATTGGGCCCAAAGCCTGCGCAGCAGGGGGGGTCCCAGGGCTGTCCCTGGGAAAGCTTTGCTTTCTCCGAATCCTTTAATAAATTTTTACTTTTTACCCTCTTATTCAGCCTCAGCCTTTATTTTCCAAAGATATAAGGCGTCAACATCATGTTAATTTTTTCTTCCACCTGAAGCCATGCCCCCAGAGATGATGTGGGTGGTATAGAATATCAACCTAGACACGCTTACACGGCTCCAAGCTCCCCACCCCCTCATGGCAACTATGAAAAAATCAACTCAGTCTTAGCTGAAACTTGGACAGTGGCTTTGACACTTTGATAGTTTATGCATGTTTTAGAAGAGACTGTACTAACCAGTAAAAACAGTGTATTATTGATTGCTCTATACCAAACAAAAATGGCATGGAATCATAGAAAAGTTTGGGTTGGAAGAGACCTTAAAGATCATCTAGTTCCAAACCCTTGTCATGGGCAGGGAACTGTTGAGGAATACATTTAGTGCAGGTAGCTCGCTGGGCAGCTGCAGTGCAAGCTGCAGATTGAGCTCTGGGTGGCAGAAGTCCAAGGCAAGAGGCTGTGAACTGCCGACTCTTTGCATAACAAAGAGCACAAAGACCAGTGGCACTCGCCAAGTGACTGGACACTCAGAGACACAGCAGGAGCCAAAGACTCAGGAGGAAGAGCAGAGACTTTTGCCCGCTTAGACTGTGAGGGTATAACGGCCCAGGGGTTCCTTTGTTCGGGGTCCCTCCTCAGAGGTACAAGCTCGAGTTGTTTCTGTGTTACTGCTCTGTGAATAAATTGCTTTATGGAACGAAATATCTGAGACTCTGCTATGGGAAACTGAGGGTCAAACTGGTAAGGGAAGCTAGTCTGACTGTGTGAGAGTGGGGTGTGAAGGGAGTCAGGCCAGGACCTGTCGGCTCACTGGAGCCACCTGCTGCAAAGGGGCTTTGGTCCCAGCAGCTAAAGTCTCTGGTAGTGGAAGTGTGACTGCCAGAGTGGCATTTGAATGGTCAGATAGAGAAGTTTCCCTAACAGAACCTTCTACAAGACCAGGTTGCTCAGAGCCCAATCCAACCTGGCCTTGAACACCTCCAGGGATGGGGAGCCCACAACCTTGCTGGGCCACCTCCTCCAGTGCTTCACCACCCTTATAGTAAAGAATTTTTTCCTAGTAACTTATCTAAACCCATCCTCCCTGTTATGAATGGGAGAGAGAGTGTAAACTGGGCTTCTGCCTTTGCTCAGATTTCTGGCAGTAGGCAGCAGCTTTATGGAGGCAGCCAGCACCCCAAAATCACTCTTGCTCACAAGTTCTTAATCATGACCGATCAGGTCTATTAGAACATGAATTATTTATTGAATAGACACAAGAAAAACAACAGACATAAGGCTTTAAACAGGCTTCTTACTACACAGGAAAAGCAAAAGAAACACTACTAGTAGGTTCATATATGACTGCACGATAATAAAGGTACCTATATTACAGCTAGTGAAGAAATAGTATAGATTAGGAAACCATGTAACTTTCCGACAAATGATAGTGGTGTACAGAAGTCTCCTTTCACTCAACTTCTGGAAGAGTAACTTGAGGCCGACATCTCGACTTTGAGAACTCTCCACACACTCAGAGTGTGTGTAAGAGATTTTCTGATTTTATGAAAATTATAGTGATCTTTTATACATTGTAAAAGTGCTGTGTCAGTCACGAATTTTTGCTTATCCTTTCACATCCGTTCCCAGGAGGGTGTTTATTGCTAGCTAAGGATGTTTTTGAGCCGACACAACTCACCATAAGGCAAGCTATTCTGGCTTGACTTAGCCATGGTGGAAGTAGATAAGCTTTTTGCTGTCTCAAGGGTGAAAGGTCCTGTCACACTCCCCCTTGTCCTATCACTCCATGCCCTTGTGAAAAGTCACTCTTCAGCCTTCTTGTAAGGCCCCTTTAGGTACTGGAAGGCTGCTATAAGGTCTCCCCAGAGCCTTCTCTTCTCCAGGCTGAGCAGCCCCTCTTTCAGCCTGTCTTCATAGGAGAGGTGCTCCAGCTCTGTGATCAACTTCTTGGCTCTACTCTGGACTCATTCCAACAGGTCCATGTCTTTCTTATGTTGGGGGCCCCAGAGCTGGATGCAGGACTCCGGGTGGGGTCTCACAAGAGCAGAGTAGAGGGGGAGAATCACCTCCCTTGACCTGTTGGCCATGCTGCTTTTGATACAGCCCAGGGCACAGTTGGCTTTCTGGGCTGCAAGTGCACATTGCCAGCTCATGTTAAGCTTCTCATCCACCAACACCCCCAAGTCCTTTTCCCCAGGGCTGCTTTCAATCTATTATCTCCCAGCCTGTACTTGTGCTTGGAATTGCCCCAATCCAGGTGCAGGACCTTGCACTTGGCCTAGTTGAACTTCATGAGGTT
The DNA here is from genome assembly GCA_018881555.1 of Amblyornis subalaris. Classification (NCBI taxonomy): domain Eukaryota; kingdom Metazoa; phylum Chordata; class Aves; order Passeriformes; family Ptilonorhynchidae; genus Amblyornis; species Amblyornis subalaris. The sequence continues at coordinate 7,934 of JACAXG010000798.1, read as the reverse complement.
CACACAGGCCCACCTCTTAAGTCTGTCCAGGTCCCTCTGGATGGCATCCCTTCCCTCCAGTGTGTGACCACACTACATAGCTTGGTGTTGTCAGCAAACTTGCTGAGGGTGCACTCAATCACACTGTCCACGTTGCTGACAAGGATGTTAAACAGTGCCGGTCCCAATACCGAACCCCTGAGGAACACCACTCATCACTACTCTTCACGTGGACATTGAGCTGTTGACCACAACTCATTGAGTGTGACCTTCCAGCCCATTTCTTATCCACATAGTGGTCCATCTGTCAAATCCACGTCTCTGCAGTTTAGAGACCAGGATGTCATGCAAGACAATGTCAAATGCTTTGCACAAGTCCAGGTAGATGATGTCTGCTGCCCTTCCTTTATCCACCACTTCTGTAACCCCATCATAGAAGGTCGCCAAATTTGTCAGACATGATCTGTTCTTAGTGAAGCCATGTTGATTGTCACCAATCCCCTCCTTATTTTCCATGTGCCTTAGTGTAGTTTCCAGGAGGATCTGCTCCATGCTTTTGCCAGGCACTCAGGTGAGACTGACTGGCCTGTACTTCTCTGGATCTTCCTTATTTCCCTTTTTAAAAATAGGGGTTATGCTTTCTCCTTCTCTAGTCAGTGGGAACCTCACGAGAATGCCATGACTTCTCAAATATGATGGATAGTGGCTTAGTCACTTCCTCTGCCAGATCCCTCAGGATCTGTGGATGTATCTCATCAGATCCCATGGACTTGTGCACCTTCAGGTTCCTTAAATGGTCTCAAACCTGGTCTCCTACATTAGGCAGTTCTTCATTCTCCTAGTCGCTGTCTTCACCTTCTGCAACTCAGGCAGTGTGGCTGGAGCACTTGCTGGTGAAGGCTGAAGCAAAAAAGTTGTTGAGTACCTCTGCCTTCTCCATGTCCTGGCTAACCAGGTTTCCCGTATCTTTCCTGAGAGGACCCACATTTTCCCAGGTCTTTCTTTTATCATCAATGTACCAAAAGAAGTTTTTTTTGTTTCATGTCCTTGGCCAGATTTGCTTCTGCCAGTGCTTTAGCTTTCCTAACCTGATCTCTGGCTGCTTGGACAATCTCTCTGTATTCCCCCCAGGCTCCCTTTCCCTACTTCCACTCTCTGTAGGCTTCTTTTTTGTGTTTGAGTTTGTCCAGGAGCTCCTTGTTCATCCATGCAGGCCTCTTTGTAGGGATGCATTGCTCCTGAGCCTGGAGGAGACAATCCTTGAATATCATCCAGCTCTCTGGGGCCCCTCTTCCCTCCAGGGCTCTATCCCATGGCACTCCACCAAGGAGATCCCTGAAGAGGCCGAAGTCTGCTCTTCTGAAGTCTAGGGTAGTAAAATTGTTTCTCGCCCTCCTTGTTGCCCCAAGGATCTCGAACTCCACCGTTTCATGGTTACTGCAGCCTAGGCTGTCCTTGAGCTTTACATTTCCCACCAGCCCCTCCTTGTTGTTGAGAACAAGGTCCAGCATAGCACCTTTCCTTGTTGAGTCCTCTATCACTTGGAGAAGGAAGTTATCATCAAAGCATTCCCGGAACCTCCTGGATTTCCTGTGCCCTCCTGTGTTGTCCCTCCAACAGATGTCAGGGTGGTAGAAGTCCCCCATGAGGACCAAGGCTTGTGAACATGAGGCTGCTCCTATCTGTTTATCAAGGGCCTCATCTGCTTGGTCTTCCTGGTCGGGCGGCCTGTAGCAGACCCCCACTTTAATGTCACCTGTCCCTGCCCTCCTTTTAATCCTGACCCATAAGCTCTCTGTCAGCTCCTCATCTATCTCCAGGAGGAGCTCCATGCACTCCAAGTGGTCATTGACATAGAGGGTAACACTGCCTCCTCATCTCCCCTGCCTGTCCTTCCTAAAGAGCCTGTATCCTTCCATTCCAACACTAACATAGGAGTCATCCCACCATGTCTCCGTGATTCCAGTAAGATCATAAGCCCTGCAGGTGTGCACGTCTGTAGTTACTACTGTTTATTCCCCATGCTGCGTGTGTGAGCACAGAGGCATTTAAATTGGGCCCCCAATGAATCACAGAATCACAAAACAGTCAGGATTGGAAGGGACCTCTGGAGATCATCTAGTCCAACCTCCCTGCCAAGGCAGGGTCACCTAAAGCAGGTTACAGAGGAATGCATCCAGGTGGGTTTTGAATGTCTTCAGAGAGGAAGACCTCCCTGGGCAGCCTGTTCCAGTGCTCTGCCATCCTTACTGTAAAGAAGTTCTTCCTCATGTTGAGGCGGAAATTCTTGTGTTTTAGTTTATGGCCATTGCTCCTCATCCTGTCGCTGGGCACTGCTGAAAAGTCTGGCACTGTCCTCTTGACACCCACCTGTAGAGGCCCAGAGAAGATGACTGCAGTCACAGGGTGGATTGTCGTGGTGCATCCCCCCTCCTCCAGGCTGTGCTATGATGTGAGAAATGATTGTTAAGCCTTGGCCTGGATGAGCTGTACCTGGACTAAGCTCCTCTTGAGTTCATCAGAAACACTGTCTGCTCCCAGGAACTAGTGCTGTCTAATGAGCTCCTGTTTTTTAATGAACAGACTTGGAAACTTTTTTCTTGCTTCAATAAAAACCCAAGTGGGATAATTTTTTTGTTAATGAACCTTCAAAGAAAGTTGTGGACAGGATGGAAAATTACTATGACTAAAGCCCATCCTCTTGCAACCCTATAAGCAGTGGTCCAAAGTGAGATCCTTTTGAGCTCTTGATTCCCAAAAGATAAAGGGCTTATGTGTATGTCTCAAACACCAACAACTGGATGGCTGTGGAGCCAACCAAGTACTGTTAGTAATAACAGACAAGAATTGTTGGTAATAACCAAGGACTATTGGTATTAACACGCTGTGAGAAAGACCAAGTTTTGGCTGGAGAAGGGGGGCCAGGCAGATATAGGGCAGCACTTTTTCATGAGAAAGAAATGCAACACAGTACATCGCAAGCATAGGAACAAAGCCAAGAAGTGGGCATGGACTATAGGAGGGAATTAAGACCACCCAAGACCCCCAAAGCCCTCTGAGCCATTTCCAGAAAGATCTGAAAGAACAGACTGCGCAAGAGAACTAATTTGCATAGAAAGCGACAAACCTGTCTTCAGGGCAAAGAAACCTGTCCATAAAAAGCTACCCCCCCAAGCCTGGGTGGCACCCCCAGGACTCTGGACATCTCATCAGCCTGACCAACGCAGCTAGATTGATGCCGAAATCAGGACTGGTGATCTCTTTTTCTCTTTTCCTTTCTCTCTTTCTTTCTTTAATTCATCTCTCCCTTTATAATTTCTCTCTTCCTTTTCACCCTACCCCTTTATCCAAACCCCACTGCAGTGCGCTTATATAGTAGGTCAGGAACTAACATACCAATTTCCATGTCAAGTGTGTAATTTACTAATAAAACTTTGTGATTGTTTGCGGACCCTCTGACTTTCATCGTTACTTTCAACCATGAGCATTTACAAATCTTTGGTGCTCCCTTCCCCTTAAGGGTGGGTTGTCACACCTGCTTTTGAGATATTTGTACAGATTGATGAGATCCCCTCTCAGTCTTCTCTAGACTAAACAGGCCCAGCTCCCACAGTCTCTCCTCATAAAAGAGATGCTCCAGACCCCTCATCATCTTTGCGTCTCTCAATGAAATATGCTTTCTGTCTGGAGTGGCTGTCTGGAGGTTCCTGGAAAGGATTGATGACAATTTCCTGTCACAGATAGTGGAGGATCCCACAAGGAATGGTGTGCCGCTCGACCTCATACTAACAAATAGGGAAGGCCCTGTTGATGATGTGAAGGTTGGGGGCAGCCTTGGCTGCAGTGACCATGAGATTGTAGAGTTCAGTGTTGAACGAAGAGGTAGCAGGACAGCAAGCAAGATTATGACCATGGACTTCAGGTGAGCTAACTTTAGCCTCTTTAGGGATCTTCTTGGAAGAATTCCATGGGAACAGGCACTGCAGGGAAGAGGGGTCCAGGAGAGTTGGTTGATGTTCAAGGCTCACTTCCTCCAGGCTCAAGAGCAATGCATCCCAATGAGAAAGAAGTCAGGCCAAGGGCACAAGAAACCTCTGTGGAGGAATAAAGAACTCCTGTCTATGCTCAAGTATAAGCAAAAAGTTCACAGGAGATGGAAGTGGGGTCAGGCCACTTGGAGTAAATATAGAGATGTGGTCAGGGTGAGTAGAAATGAGACTAGAAAGGCCAAGGCCCATCCGGAATTAAATCTGGCCAAGGATGTCAAGGATAACAAAAAGGGCTTTTTCACATACATCAAGAACAAAAGGAAAACAAAGGATAATGTTGGCCCATTACTAAATGGAGGGGGGACCCTAGTAACAGAGAATGCAGAGAAGGCAGAGTTATTGAATGCCTTCTTTGCATTAGTCTTCAACGATAAGACCAGTCCTCAGGGATCTCTGACTCAGGAGACCAGGGTAAAGGAATGTTGGAAGGAAGACCTTCCCTTGGTTAAGGAGGAATGGGTCAGAGAATACTTAACCAAACTTGACATCCACAAGTCCATGGGCCCTGATGGGATGCATCCATGAGTGCTGTGAGAGCTGGAGGACACCATAGCAAAGCTGTTCACAATCATCTTTGAGAGCTCATGGACAGCAGGAGAGGTGCCCAAGAACTGGAAGAAAGCAAATGTCATTCTAGTCTTCAAAAAGGGCAAGAAGGAGGACCCAGGGAACTACCGGCCAGTCAGCCTCACCTCAATCCCTGGAAAGGTATCCTGGGTAAACAAAAAAATGTGTATTTTATTCCATATGTTTTCTATGCCAACCTGCCCAAGATTGTTACTGTCCCTTTAAGACCCAGGGGCCAGAAGCAGAATCGGAGTGGTTTACCCTAGGTTCATGGAGACTGGGGATTCAGGGGGGTCCCTTTAAAAGATGGAACACTCAGGCAGAGCACTCTTGTTCTCGCCAGGCTGCCAAGAGAATTGCCTGGGGCAGGTTCTCTGAGTCGAGGCAGCACGAGGCAGAAGCCTTCTTTTGTTTCTCTCTGGGCTTTAGAGAATTTTGTAACACCTTTTTGGCCACTGTTGCTGGGGGCAACCCCCATCTCTGGAGCTGGGGAGGACATTTTCTTTGGACCTTTCTTCGCTGCTGCCACACGGAACAGCCATGCCAGGAAAAGTTACACCCCTCTTCTCTCTCCATGAGTTCCAGCCACTGCCCCAGTTCCAGTCGCCACTGCTGATGGAATTGCCGCTGCTGGGAGACCCCATCGGTTGGCATGGAGCAGACAACCGGGCAGCATTGACTCTTGTTTTTGGACAAAAAGAAAGTTCCTCCAGGTTTTTTTTTGTTTGGTTCCTGTTTCCCATTGGTTGTTATTTGGGGGAAGAGGGAGTTCTGTAATTGTGGAGGCTCAGTTGCTGTGTTGTTTTGGGTTTTTTAGTAAGGGGGCTTCTCCGCCATCTTGTCTTTATCCCCTGGGCCACAAGGTCGGCTATGGAGGCCACCATACTGAGGGATAGGCTTCTCCACCATCTTGTTTTCTTTGTTCCCAGGGAGTCCATGGGATTCAGCACCTTTGTATCTAGTGCTTATTACTGTTATCTTGGTTGTTGCTGTTTTGTTTTTTAGTAAACTGTTATTTTTTTCACTTGTATCTTCTCACATTCATTACTCCTTATTGGTGAAAGGGGAGTGGTTAAAACTAAAGGGGAGGTAGTTTTTTTCCCAGGCTGCACCCCATAAATTGTCTTAAACTAAGAGAAAAGGTGGTGGAGCACCTCATTCTGGAGGCCATCTCTATCCACATGGAGGCCAAGGTGGTGATCAGGAGCAGTCAGCATGGATTCACTAAAGGGAAATCATGCTTGACCAACCTGATTGCCTTCTACAATGAAACAACTACCTGAATGGATGAGGGGAGACAGCAGTGGATATTCTCTACCTTGACTTCAGCAAGGCTTTTGACACTGTGTCTCATGAAATCCTCATAGGCAAACTCAAGAAGTGTGGGTTGGATGACTGGACAGTGGGATGGATTGAAAACTGGCTGAGTGGCAGATCCCAGAGGGTCGTGATTAGTGGCACAGGGTCTAGTTGGAGGCCTGTCACTATTGGTGTCCCCCAGGGTTCTATACTAGGCCCAGTGTTGTTTAACTTATTCATCAATGACTTGGCTGAAGGGGTAGATGCCTCCTGAACAAGTTCGCTGACGACACAAAGCTGGCATGAGTGGCTGATACCCCAGAGTGCTCTGCAGCCCTTCAGAAGGACCTCAATAGGTTGGAGACATGAGCAGAGAGAAACTGCCTGAAATTCAACAAGGGCAAATGCAGGGTCCTGCACATGGGGAAGAATAACCCTAGGCACCAGTACAGGCTGGGGCTGACCTGCTGGAAAGCAGCTCTGTGAAGAAGGACCTGGGGATCATGGTGGACAACAAAATGTCCTTGTGGCCAAGAAGGCAAATGGAATCCTGGGATGCATTAGAAAGCATTTCCAACAGGTCGAGGGAAGTGATCCTGCCCCTCTATTCAGCCCTGGTGAGGCCACATTTGGAGTACTGTGTGCAGTTCTGGGCTCCTCAGGACAAGAGAGACATGGAGCTCCTGGAGCAGGTCCAGCGGAGAGCTACTAAGTTGGTCAAGGGTCTGGAGCATCTCTATTATGACAAAAGGCTGAGGGAGCTGGGCCTGTTCAGCCTCGAGAAGAGGTGACTGAGAGGGGACCTCATCAATGTATATCAGTATCTAAAGGGAGGATGTCAAGAGGATAGAGCCAGGCTCTTCTCAGTGGTGCCGAGCAATAGGACAAGAGGCAATGGGCAGAAACTGATGCACAGGAAGTTCCACCTAAATATGAGGAAGAACTTTACCATGCGGATGACCACACACTGGAACAGATTGCTGTCACGATCCGCTCGCACAAGCGGGGGTCGTGATGGTTCTATCACCGATCTCAGGAGTGCAAAAGACACAAACAGGGATTTCAGTTTGAATCAACAATGCACCTTCATTGCATGCCAACAACACGATTATGCGATAGAGGGGAGAGAGAAAAAGAGAGGAATAAAGTAGTGTGGGGAGAGAGAGAGAGAGGGAGAGGGGAATAGCTACCAATGGATGATACGAAGTCCTCGTGGTCCAGCCAATAGACTCGTCGACGTCCGTGGGGAGCGCTCAACTGGGTTAACTTAGAGTGTCTCTTTATAGTCTTTTTCGTGAGCGGGGGGGACAATTGGCCAGAAGGTGAGGAATTTTGCCACTATTGTTTGAGGCCTGTGGTTTTTGGGGTACAGAAGCAGGTGTTCCGGACCAATTATTTCTTCTCGGTCCAGTGCAAGCACGGCGCCATCACGGTCTGTCCTCCTCGCTCCAGTGCAAGCACGGTACCACCACAACCTGTACCAGTTTTCTCAGGAATGCATTGTGCATTGTAGTCACCTACAGGCAATACTTGGCAAACATCTCACCTCAGCCAGGCCAGGACTCCTAAGCAAAAGTCCTCTTTTGCTTCTGGGGTGTTTTAGGGTTTTCTGTCTCTGTCCTTGTCGATGATCRTGAGGCAGATGAGAGATTCTCGAACCGTCTCTTACAATTGCCCAGAGAGGGTGTGCAGTCTCCCTCACTAGAGATATTCAAGAACCATCTGGACACAATCCTGTGCCATGTGCTCTGGGATCACCCTGCTTGAGCAGGGAGATTGGACCAGATGACCCACTGTGGTCCCTTCTAACCTGACCCATTCTGTGATTCTGTGAATTTTGTGAATTACGTGAATTCCTAGGTGCTGTCCTTCAGGTGCTGGCTCCTGCTGACCTGCGATCTGTGGCCCTGCATTTTGCAGTTCTTCAGATGTGCAGTGTTTTTGGTTCAGCGAAATAGTTTCTCACGCACTTTTGTGTAAACATGAATTGTTGACCTAACGGCAAAGATTGTTATGAATTCCTAACCTATGTGATAGACA
>JACAXG010000797.1:10200-27725 GCA_018881555.1 Amblyornis subalaris | reverse complement strand
GCATATTCCTGAGTACAGTCAGATTATAAGCCCTCTCTACTTAGTTACCCGCAAAAAGAGCGACTTCCATTGGGGCCCTGAACAGCAACAAGCCTTTGCCCAGATCAAGCAGGAAATCACTCATGCAGTAGCCCTTGGCCCAGTCAGGATAGGACCAGAAGTGAAGAATGTGCTCTACTCTGCAGCCGGGAGCCATGGTCCATCCTGGAGCCTTTGCCAAAAGGTGCCTGGTGAGACTTGAGGCTGACCACTGGGATTCTGGAGCTGAAGCTACAGAGGGTCTGAAGCCGACTACACTCCAACAGAGAAGGAAATCTTGGCAGCCTATGAAGGAGTCCAAGCTGCCTCGGAGATAATAGGCACTGAAGTACAACTTCTCCTGGCACCCTGACTACCGGTGCTGGGGTGGATGTTCAATGTCGCATTTCCTGCCCTTGCCTGGATCCAGCTGGGCTCGCGACCTCCTGGGTTCTCAGTCCACAGAAGCAGTAACAAATGGATTAACTGAGGTTTTCGGTCTCAGTCTGTTTGGTCTGACAGCTTTTCACAGCAGGCAGTTTTATAAGGCAGCAGCGAAGGCAAAAGAGATGAGAGAGACAGACCTCTGCAACTATATTCCAAGCTTTATTTCTCTGCCCTGGAGGGCAGGGTGCATGTCTTGAAGGGAGTTAGCAGAGAGACAGCTTTTCGCTCTGTCTCTGCCGCTTTAAGGGGTAGGGATAACAAAGCTTAGCCAATCAGAGAATACAGATACATGAGAGAAAACCAATGAAACATCTCAGAAGAGGAACAAATTTAAACGGACTAATCACAATATAGTTAGAGGGAATTTCAAATCAAGCTAACCTGTTACAAAGCTTAAGGTTCTATGACAGAGGAGAAACGTAAAGTGAGTGACATCTAGGGAATGTTGCTATGTGGCAGACTGCTCTTTTGATAACCCAGGCTGCAGCACAGCAGCAGTTCAAAGCAAAGGTTCCCTCTCCCCACCACGCCACCAATGCCACATGGAGCAAGTGGATTGCTCTCATCACACAACGTGCCTGTATTGGAAAACTGAATTGCCCTGGGATCTTGGAAATAATCACAAATTGGCCCGAAGGTGAAAACTTTGGTCTCACTAATGAAGAGGAAACTCTTCGAGTCTTCCTCCTAAGTTTGTCCAGACCATGACACTGCTATAGAGACTCTAATTGCAACTGGAAATCTTCAAGGGCCAGTCAATATTTTCCTTTTAAATGACCCAGGGTGGAACCGTAATGTGGTAGAAGAAATGGCAAAGTTAAAACATTATCAGAATTGGATAGTACTTGGCCTGAAACATGCCATTACTAAAGCAGTGAATTGGTCCAAATTATACAAAGTCAGACAAGACAGAAAAAAAAACCCTACAGATTTCTTGAATAGGCTCAAAGAGGCTGCACGAAAGTACATAAATCTGGATCTCGAGGCAGCTGCAGAGCGAACCCACCTAGCTTATTTGTTTATAGGCCAATCTGCAGATGACATAAGGAAAAAGCTAGAAAAGATGGATGAGACGCATGACATAAATAAATTGTTGAATACAGCCTGGAAAGTATATCAAAAAAGGATTCAACAGCCAGGGATAGATGCCAGCAGACTAGAAGGGGTGATCAGGGAAAGTCACCTAACTTGCTATTTGCAAGAAAAAGGGACACTGGAAGAACGAGTGTCCGATGCGGGCTAAAAGGATACCCCCGGCTCCTGAAATAGTTGTGAATGGGAACTGACAGGGACCGAAGGGATTATCCCCCCCAGCGGATCCTTTAGTTGTAGCTAAGCTGGGGAAAGATGATGTTGAATTTTTGGTGGATACCAGGGCAACATATTCTGTGTTAAATACTTTAGAAGGGAAACCGAGTCAAGACACTCTAGATGTGATTGGTGCCACAGAGGTAAGTGAAACACGGCCTTTCTTCCAGCCTTTAAAATTCAACTTGGGAAAGCACTGGGTAACTCACCAATTTCTTTACATGCCTAACTCACCCAAGCCACTGCTGGGGAGGGACTTACTGGAAAAATTGGAAGCAGAAATTAAATTTAAAACGGGAGAGGGAGTACAAATTATAATTCCTGAGACTAAATTTGTTGAAGCAGCTGCCCTTTTCATACAGGATAAGTATGGCAGAGTTCCCATAGAAGTAGAAAACACTGTCATTCCAATAGTGTGGGCCAATGTTGTTCCAGGAGGATCCAAACGAGCAGAGCCTGTGATCGTTGCACTCAAACCAGGAGCCACACCGGTAAGGCAAAAACAATACCCTTTGAAGTTAGAAAGTCATAGGGGATTGGCACCAATAATTGAAAAGTTCCTTAAGTATGGATTATTAGTGGAACGTGAATCTAGATACAACATACCCATCCTGCCAGTAAAGAAGGCTGATGGTAAAAGTTATCGATTAGTGCAAGATTGAAGGGCAATTAACAAAATAACAGAGGAAATACACCCAGTTATAGCAAACCCTTACACTCTTTTGACCACACTGACAGATGAATTAGGGTGGTTCACTGTCTTAGACCTTAAGGATGCCTTTTTCTACATTCCTGTGCATAAAAAAAGGCAAGAGATTTTTGCTTTTGAGTGGGAAAATACTGAGACAGGGGAGAACACAGCTCACTTGGACAGTTGTGTTGGTTTTGCAGGGCTTGGTTTTTGGTAGCAGGAGCCACAAAGGTGGCTTCTGTGAAAAGCTGCTAGAAGCTTCTGCCATGTCCAGCAGAGCCAATCCCTGATGGCTCTGAGGATGGACATGCCACTGGCCAAGGCTGGGCCAATTAGAGATTATGGTAATGCCTCTGTGATAACTTTTTTAAGAAGAAATCGAAACAAAGTTTGTGGCATAGTTGTATTTTTTCCAGCTAGAGAATAGTAGGAGTGAGAATATGTGAGAGAAACAACAATGGAGGCACCAAGGTCAGTGAAGAAGAAGGGGGAGGAGGTGCTCAAGGCGCCAGAGCTGAGATGTCCCTGCAGCCTGTGGTGAGGACCATGGTGAAGCAGGTTGTCCCCCTGCAGCCCATGGAGGTCCACGGGGGATGCAGAGATCCACTCGCAGCCCGTGGAGGAGGTGCCCACACCAGAGCAGGTGGATACCAGGACACTGTGATCCAGAGGAAGTCTTAGTGGAGGGAGAGGCCTTGCTTCCAGGCTGGAGCAGCCTGTCCTTGGAGGACTGCACCCCGTGGCAGTGTGACCCACGCCGCAGCAGTTTTGAGAGGACTGTCTGCCCGTGGGATGGACTCACATTGCAGCAGTTTTGGGAGTACTGCTGCTCGTGAGAGTGGACCAATGCTGGGGAAGTTTGCACAGAACTGTCTCCTGTGGGAGGGACCCCATGGTGCAGCAGGGAAACGACTCCTCTCCCTGAGCAGATGAAAGATCATCTTGGGTGATGAACTGACCAAAAACCCCCACCTCATCTCCCTGTGCCGTCGGTGGGAAGGAGGGAGGGTCTGGGGGGAGACAAGGGTGTTTGTAAGGGCTTATTTTACTTCTGATTCTCCTACTCTGATATTGTTTGTAATAAATTCACTTTATGTCATTAAGCTGAGCCTGTTTTGCCCTTGAAGTGTTTCTTCCTGGTCCTTACCTCAACTCATGAACTCTGTTAAATTTTCTCTCCTCTGTCCAGCTGCAGAGCAGAGGAGAGTGAGTGAGCGGGCTTTTTGTTTGTGCCTGGCGTTTGGCCAGTGTCAAACCATGACAACAGTCCTACCCCAGGGTTTTTAGAATAGCCCAACAATATTTGGAAACCAGCTAGCAAAGGAATTGGAAGATTGCAGAAGACAGGAACCAGGAGAGGTTATTCTTTAATATGTTGATGATATCTTGATTGCAGCTAAAACACAAGATAACTGCATCCAACTCACTATAAGCTTGTTAAACTTTTTGGGATCAAGTGGATACTGGGTTTCAAAAGAAAAGGTACGGATTGCCAAAGAAGCAGTAATTTTTTTGGGGCTTGAGATCTTCCGTGGACTTTGACAACTCCGCAGAGAATGGAAGGAAGCCATCTGCCACCTTCCAGAGCCCCACACCATGAGAGAGATGCAAGCTTTCCTGGGAATGGTAGGTTGGTGTTGCTTATGGATACCAAATTACAGACTCCTGGTAAAACCTCTGTATGGAGACTTAGCAGCCGAAAAAGGAATTATCATGTGGACAGAGAGCACAAGGGCTGCATTTAAACACCTGCAACATTCTCTGATGTCAGCCCCAGTATCCGGACTGCCAAACTTAACTAAACCTTTGGAACTATTTACACGAGTGATTGAATGTTGCTCTGGGGGTACTGGCGCAGCACCTCAGAAACCAGTGAAGGGCTATGGCCTACTTCTTGAAACAGCTAGACAATGTCAGCCAAGGGTGGCCTGAGTGTTTGAAAGCTGTGGTGAATACTGTCATCTTGATCCAAGAGGCACGGAAACTCACCTGTGGGCAACACGTAGTGTATGTACTCCATGCAGTACTAACTGTACTTGAACAAAAGGGAGGCCATTGGCTGTCCCCTAGCAGGATGCTTAAATACCAGGCTGTGTTGTTAGAACAGGATGATGTTACCCTGAAAACTTCTGTCGTTAACCCTGCTATGTTTCTGTCCTCCACGTCAATTGATGATGTGCCTGAGCATGACTATTTACAGACAATAGAAGAGGCCTATTCCAGCAGACCAGACCTGAAGGACGTGCTTCTAGAAAATCCAGATTGGGAGCTATACACCTATGGAAGCAGTTTCATGAGAGATGGTAAACGAATGACAGGTTATGCAGTGACAACCACGGAGAAGGTGATCAAGGCAAAGGCCCTACCATCAGACATATCACAGAAAACTGAACTAATTGCCCTGACAAGGGCCGTGGAACTGAACGAAGGAAAGAAGGTAAGCATGTGGACTGACTCTAAATATGCATTTAGTGTTGTCCATGCCCATGGAGCCATCTGGAAGGAAAGAGGACTGCTGACCGCTCAGGGTAGTGAGATGAAACATGCTGAACAGATCCTTGCACTCCTGCAGAATATCTGGAAACCCACAGAAGTAGCTATCGTGCATTGTAGAGGTCACCGAAAAGGAAAAACCCCTCCTGAATTGGGAAATCGCTTTGCTGATGAAACAGCAAAAAGAGCTGCAGGAAAAGGCATTCTCGCAGTGGTACCACAAAAAGAAATTGATCTGTCAGGGTTTACCCCAAAGTATGATCAGAGGGATCACAAGTTAATTAAGTTCCTTAAACCTTAAATCAAAGAAAGCAGGTGGGCTGTTATACCAGTATGGCAGGTTGTAGTCCCACCCTTGATCCTTCAGGAAATAGTGAGAACATGAGGGCATCCATTGGAGAGCAGAAAATCTTTTGAGACATCTAAGAAAGATAGTAATAGCAAGGGGAATGACTGATATTGTACAATCTATAACGAGCAAGTGAGAAATTTGTTGTAGAAACAACCCTGACATGATCAAAAGGGTTGTGTTAAGAGTAACAAAGACGGGGTCTTCCTGGAGATTATTGGCAAATAGATTTTGCTGAGATGCCATGTAAAGAGGGATACAGGTATATATTGATATTGGTCAACACCTTGAGTGGATGGCCTGAGGCTTACCCCTGTTGCACCAACACAGCAAAGGAGGTGGTGAAAGTTCTGCTCAATCATATAATTCCAAGGTTTAGGGTTCCTTTGGGGATGTCATCTGATAGGCGACCACATTTTGTTGCAACAATGGTCGGGGAAGTTAGCAGGATTCTGGGAATTACTTGGGACCTGCACACACCATACAGGCCCCAAGCAAGTGGCAAAGTCGAACGTATGAATGGAACCCTTAAAACCCAGATTAGTAAGATCTGTCAAGAAACATCCATGACATGGGTTCAGGCCTTTCCTATAGCTTTAGTGAGAATTCGTATCCAACCAAGGCATAGAGATAAAATAAGTCCCTATGAAATCTTATATGGCAGGCCTTATCAAATTCTACATATTCCAGGAGAAATTTGTATGAGGGGGAAACTTGATTTACAGAGGTATTTAATGGCTTTAAGTTCCTCTTTGCAGAAGCTCCAGAGATTCATCATGTTATCCAGGCCAATAGGACTGGACACCCCTGCTCATCTGTTCCAGCCTGGAGACTGGGTCTATGTTAAATGGTGGGACAGTGACCCCTTACAAGCCAAGTGGAAAGGACCATTCCAAGTTTTGCTGACCACCTTTACTGCGGTCAAGGTCGCTGGCAAGGGACCATGGATCCACTACTCCAGAGTTAGGAAGGCTTTTGCTCCTGAAACCATCAGGAAAACAGACACTGATGCAGATTAGAATGATGTGGTTTTAATTGTTCCTTCCATGTCTGTTATCCGCACAATTGGTAACCATGACCCAGGGTTGGCCCCATGATTTGCATGGGATCTTAGTCCAAAATGTATCCAAAGCTTTTAATAAGAACAACTGCTGGATTTGTACTCAATTGCCACTTATAGATGAGAGTAGTAACTGGCCACTGATTGGTTTATGTGGACCAGAGTGGAAGAATTAGGAAGGATTTGGCTGAAATTCGGAAGCAGACTCAAATTTTACATGAAGTAGGTCTCAGAAATAACACCTTGAACTTTGACTATGTCTTCAACACCCTCACTTCATGGTTACCAAACTGGCCCTGGATAAAAGAAATGTTCATAGTAGCTGTAATTATAATTATTGTTTGTATGATAGCCGGCTGTTTAAGTCGGTACTGTTGTTAGATATATAGAGACTAGACAAAGTAGAGTCTCGTTAGTCTCTAAAAAAGGGGGGAAATTATGCCGAATTAAGTTTTAACTTTTTTCTGTTATATATTCTCTGTAATTTTCATACATATAGTTGTTGCTTTGCAACTCTAGGTAGTTTTCCCAGTACTTTTCCTTGCCTTGATAGGTAGAAAGACAAAACACATTCCAAGGCTCCTATCCTATCTTGGTTCTCTGGTCTTGAGACCAGCTCTTTGAGACATATTTTTATAAACAAAGTTAGTTCTCATCTGAGGGGGGGGGCGTTTAGAAGGGATTAGAACAAGGGAGAAATTATCTCACAAATTACAATTCTAATAGGTGATTCTTGTCAGATATGCTAATTTGCAAAATCTATAAAAGTTGTATACATATCACGTGGGGGTGCATTTTCAGTGTTTTTCCACTTGACAAATTGTGCACCTAAGGATCGTTATAAAGGTAACCCCTTTCTATAACCCTAACTGTTTCTGGCTCGTGATTTTAGGGTCAGCGAGACAAAGGCATCATTAGCTCCAGAAGATCCCTGCTCAGCCAAGCAGGCCTTCTGCCTCACGTGCTTGACTTCCAACATTTTGGAAGTCTTTATAAGTAGTTGTAAAAAGAATCTAGGAGATACCTGGGAAGAGTCCCTGGTGAATTCCAGAGCAGAGTTTCCTCCAAAAGAGAAAAAATGCTTTGGGTAGTGTGGTGGTTTAACCTTTTGTGGAATTCTGATTGGTTAAAATAGCTGATGGATAACTAGTTAAACCACTGATGTGGCTTAGAAACGCCTCTGCTGTGACATATTTAAGAAAGCATCCAGGAAGTCTGCTGTCTCTTTTTTCCCCCTGCCTCTCCCGCGGGAAGGAACAGCCTGGGACCGGGCTGTTGGCCTGGGCCCAGTGGGCGCCGGCCCTGTTCCATCTAGCCACAGCGGGGCCGAGCCCCGCTCCATCTAGCCCTGGCAGGGGCCGAGCCCCATTCCATCTAGCCACGGCAGGGTCAAGCTGGCACGGCAGCCGTGGAAGCCGAGACCGCCAAGGGAGAATGGACTGCCCCTGGAGTCGGCCACAGTGAGAACAAAGGCAGCACGGGCGGCGAGGCGTGGTGGCGGAGGTGGCCCCTCCCCTTTCGCTCATCACAGTGCAGCTGTAGCTGATACTAGCCAGAGAAACAACGTATGGCTGGTGAGAAAGAGAAGGCGAGTATTACCCTTGGTGTGGATTTCATAGAATTCTTCTGTAGGCATTTCTGCAGATATTAACTTCTCTTCCAAGTCAGAGAGAAAGGGAAGCAAGCCGCGTGAGTGGAAGAAATATGGCAACTGACAGCTTGAGTGAGGAGAAGGAGGAAGTGACAGACAAGACACCATCTTACCATCGGGAGCTGACTCCTTTCTGTAAGCCGTGGTGAGACTGTAATAGAACCAAACTATTTTTCTCTGTAATTCATTAGGAAGCATGGGGGGATGTTGAAATTCACACAGCCTGAGAATAAGAACACTTTACACTATGAGCAGATGATGATAAGGCTTTTGGAGACTGAGAAGGAGAGGGAGAGACTTTACTTTTAGGCTGGAATAACTCGTCCTTAAAAGCTTAACCCCATTGGACTTTTCTTGTGACCCAAACAGAGATCAAAAGACTCAAGGAGATGACTGGGAAGAGGCATGGGTGGATCCTGGAGGACACATTTTCCTCCAAAGAAGAAAACTAATCTCAGGTGGCTTCCTTGATGGAGTGTGGGGCTGCTACCCAGGATGTCAGGTCTTTATAATTAGTAGCAAAAAGACTCCAGGCAATGCCTGGGAGAGGTCTTGGGTAGATACCAGAACAGAGAGCTACTACCAAAAGAGCAAAAACATCATGGGTAGCTTAACTGGAGGAGTCTGAGACTGCTACCCAGGATCTCAGTGACCTAGGGCAGATGTGAAAAGATTCCAAAACATACCTGGGAGGAGTCTCAGGTGGATTCCAGAGCAGACATTTACCTCCAAAAGACAAAAAGCATCTTGGGTAATTTAATTGGAGGAGTCTGGGGCTGACACCTAGGATGTCAGGTCATTATAAGAAGTCAAAAGACACTAAAAGATGCCTGGGAGGAGTGTGAAATGTATCCTGGAAGATATAGGTTCCTCCAAAACAGAAAAATCACGTTGGGTAGCTTCCATGGAGGAGTCTGGGGCTGCTACTCAGGAAGTTAAATCTTTATAAGTAGTAGTAAAAAGAATCTGGAAGATGCTTGTGAGGAGTCTCGGGTGGATTCCAGAGCAGAGAGTTTCCTCCAAAAAAGAAAAAACATCTCAGGTAGCTTCCTTGGAAGAGCTTGGGGCTGCCACCTGGGGTGACTCCAGTGGAGGAAGGGAAGGGGTCAGGCAGTTCTGGTGTCCCCTGGAGCCATGGCAGCCCAGGGGGGCTGGATGCAGGGCTTCCTCACATACTCGGGGAACAGCCGATTGCCATTTCTGGGGTCAGGAAGTAGTTTTTCCCTTGGGCAGATTGGGGGTTTTTCACCTTCCTCTGCAGCACTGATCATGGCCTCTTGCCAGGGCTCCTAGGGGCCATTTCTGGCCAGAGATTACCTGCTGTTGCAGGGCCAGGAAGCCAGCTGTGTCCTCAATCCCTCCACCTCTCTTCCCTGTGCCAGGTTGGCAGTGGAACCTCAAGGACCTTCATGCATTAGGTTGCCTGGGGGTCTTCTGCCCTGTGCAAAACTTGGCCAGCTTTGGTAAGGCTGTAGGTGTGACACTCCATCAGAAAGGAGCCTCTACTTGCCACCCGGATGTGCATGCAATAAAATGGAGTGTTGGTCTCATCTGCCAGAGTTGCTGTTTGTGCCTCATCTCTCCTGGTTGCAGCCTGAGAGCATCTCCACCGGCCTGGGCCTTATCCTGTTCCTTGGGTCAAGGTCTGCACAGCCTGGCAGCCTCTGCCCTGCCAGCAGCCTGGGTTCCCCAGGGTCTGTCCCTGTGGGCAGGGATGGGACAAGAGCTTGTTTCCAGAGCTTGGTTCCTCTCTGCACCCCCACTTCCCAGTGGGAAGCCCAGGACCTGCTGCCCTGCTAGACCCCTGTTCCCAGTGGCCAGGCGCAGGGCCATGCCCAGGGGCTCTGGAGGGGCTGAAGGGAGGGAGGGGAGCACCTCAGTCCCCCCAGCCTGCACAGCACCCAGCCCTCTCCTCCTGGGAGCAGCAGGCTCTGACACGGCCATGCTGAGGCCCAGCCTGGAAGGTCGAGCAGTGCTGGCAGCAGCCAGAGGAGCTGCTTTCTGAGGAGGAGTGTTCCAACTTGGCCCCCTGCACCCAGGCCCAGGGGGAATGACCATTGGGCCCTGCCAGTGTACCCACCTCCTCCCATGGAGTGAGGCCCACACACTCCCTGCCAAGGCAGCCCAGAGTTCTCTGCTTCTGCTGTGACCCACATTCCTCCTGCTGCCCCACCAGAACCCAGTTCTCTCTTCAGGACTCAGCCAACACAAGCTCTGCCCTCAGATCGCCCATCCTGGTTTCCCCCTTCCTCCTCCTTGCCAGACACTGGTGGATGTCCTAGCCATACTGCCTGTGCTCCCAGGGCAGTAGCTTTGTCCCCAGGAGCAGATTGGCTCCATCCACCCCTGCCTCATCTCTGAGGGCAGAAGCCTCAATGACTGTGCCCAGCTAGGCCCTGTGCACAGCCCATCTGCAGTGGAGGGAGCCCTTCAAGGGTGCACGGCCACACCTGTCCTCCTGCCCTGACTTTGTCCCCTGCCTGCAGCATCCCAGCCCCTGCCTGCAGCATCCCAGCCCCTGCCTGAAACCCCAGCCCCTGCCTACCACCTCAGCCTCTGTCCATAACTCCAGCCCTTGCCTGCAACCACAGCCTCTGCCTGCAGCCCCTTTATTACAAACTGCTGCAAAACAACTACTAATAAAAAACAAATACATACATATATGTTGTCTTGATTTGAGACAATTTAAAGGAGAACGCACTGGAATGAGTTGCCTCGCTTTATAGGTTCAATCAATCCCTTTCCACAGATAAGGAACGAATACGAGTAGATGTAAGGGAAAAAATAACAGTTTACTAACAAGTGGAACAGCAACAGTCAAGAAATAACAGTAAATAACCACCAGATACAAAAACTGCTAAATCTCGCAGTGATTCAAAGGAATCGACTGACAAATGAATTGTCTGCCAAAGCACTTTATTTCAGCCAGCAGGAGAGCATGGGATCCGCACCCCACAAAATGCCTCTCTGCCACATAGAACTTTCAGTTTATATATAATTTTTATCAAAAATACCATATATCCTTACATTCTTGTGGCTAGTATCCAATAAGAAGGCGGTTAGGTATACATTGCATCATGCTCCTATACGTTAAATGAGTGTCCACGCACTGTCCACGTACTGCTACAGCAGCTGGTCTTTATCACTTTCTTGCACAAGGGCAGTTGCCTACTTGCGGTTGGCTATTCTGGAACACTGTGTCTTCTAGTACATTATGTTTTCCTCTAAAGCCTTTATTTTGCTGAGTCATGTCAAGCTAGGCCTGTCAGGCTTTCTTATGCTTACTTCTGCTAAGCACTTATGTTTACTTATGCTAAGCACTTATGTTTACTTATGCTAAACAAACTCCTTATTTCAGTGGACTCCCCAGAACAGGGGCCCAAAAAATGCCGGGGACACCCCCCCCAAGATGGCACTCTGCAGCCGAGCGCATGGTTCAAAGGACAAAGGGAAAGGTGGTGTCAGTCTTTCCCCCCTCCCTGCTTATCTCTCCGACAGCAAAATTATGCTGAGAAAGGCAGCTGGCACACTCCGACAGCAGCTGGAAACTCGGTCAGGACCAGAACCCACAGAGGGACTTTGCCTTTCTCTTGGCAGGAGACGGCAGGAGCAGTCAAGGCAAGGCGGCTGGGCTGGGGCAACTAGTAGCCTTCTCTCCTCAGCTGGGCACTGTTGTCGAGCTGGACCAGCTTGCTGGAGTAGGGGCGGCCCCATTTGGTGCTGTGGCGACAGGTGGGCACCTGTGGAATTTGCACCAAGGCAGTCTCCCTGAGATGGAAAAAAAACAAAAGAGAACCCAAAAAGGAAAAGTCTCTGCCTGCGCTGCCTCAGCTCTATAGCAAGAAACCAAGAGCCAAACCAAGCAGCTGGAGAAAGAACACTGCCTAAGGCAAAAAACCAAGAAGACAGCGAAGCAAAAATCACACAGCAAGAGTGCGAGCTGCCTGCCAAAGCAGACTTTAAAAGCACCCGCCATATCCCCCCCCCGACCTTGTGATTCTGTTTCTGGCTGCACCTCTGGTCCTTAAAGAGACAGTAACAATTTTTGGGCATAGATAGATACGGAATACAATAACCTTTTGGGTTACCCATGACATAAGTACAGACTGGTGAGCCTCACCTCTGTGTCTGGGAAGATCATGGAGCAGATCCGCACAGAAGCAGTGTTAAGGCACATGCAAGACAAGGGGGTGTTCTGAGACAGCCAGCACGGCTTTACTAAAGGCAAATCGTGCCTGAGCAATCTGTTGGCCTTCTATGATGGAGTGACTGCAACAGTCAACCAATGTCATCTGCCTAGACTTCTGTAAGGCCTTTGACATGGTCCCACATGACATCCTTATCTCTAAATAGGAGACATGGATTTGAAAGGTGAACTGTTTGGTGGATAAGGAATTGGCTGGATGGACACAGACAGAGAGTTGTGGTCAATGGCTCTATGTCCAGCTGGAGGCCAGTGATGAGTGGTGTCCCTCAAGGGTTTGTCTTGGGACCGGTGCTCCTAAATATCTTTATCAATGACACTGACAGTGAGATCAAGTGCACCCTCAGCAAGTTTGCAGATGACACGAAGCTGAGCATTACAGTTGAAACACCAGAAGGATGGGATGCCATCCAGAGGGACCTGGACAAGATTGAGAAGTGGGCCAACAAGAACCTCATGAAGTTCAACAAGTCCAAGTGCCAGGTGCTGCACCTGGGTCAGGGCAATCCCAGGTATGAGTAGAGACTGGGAGATGAACTCACTAGGAGCAGCCCTGCAGAGAAGGACATTGGGGTTCTTGTGGATGAAAAGCTGGACGTGAGCCAACAGTGTGCATGCACAGCCCAGAAAGCCAACCACATCCTGGGCTGCAGCAAAAGAGATGTGGACAGCAGATTGAGGGAGGTGATTCTTCTCTACTCTGCCCTTGTGAGACCCCACCTGGAGTACTGCGTCCAGGTATGGGGTACTCAGCACAAGTAAAGTACCTGTTAGAGTGGGTCCAAAGGAGGGTGTGAGAGACTGAGTAGTTAAAAGTTAATGTCTCAAACACTCATCTGCTTGAAAATGTAGGAGGGTGCTTCTTAGAGTCCGGGTCTGTACCTTTAGCCAAGGGGGAAGAGAGTCTTTGGGTGTGGTGGTGAAACCTCAGACTCTGCACAGCAACAGTTCAGGTGCAGAAGGGGGGATGTGCACAGGTCCTGCACAGCAATAGGGGTGGAGACAGAGACTAGGACCTGGCAGTGGCTGAACATCCTGGGTCCTCCCCCCCATGCTGCCGCAACTGGGTTGCCTCAGGACTGGACAGCAACAGTGCAGAGAAGGGACCACCACCAAAGGATGCCCCAGACCCCAGACCCATTTCTATAAAGTTCAAGCAAAGAGAAATGTGCATGCCTGACCAAGACTGAGACCAGCCCATGGGGCAGGAATGAAAAACTTTACAAGACTTGGCTTCGGGAGAAAAGGGGCGCACCCACCACTGGAGGATGTCCAGGGTAGATTAAACAGCACCACTGGATCCAAGGGTGGTGATGTCTCTCTCTATCTTTCTTTTTATTCTCCTCTTCCCTTCTATGAGAGCAAATGTATGTTGTTTTGATAGTGTTGATTGCAAGTTTCACTCAGTTTCAAATTCAAGTCAGTTCAGTTATTGCCAATAGACATTGTATTTGCAAAGACATCTGGATAATTGTCATTGTCCCTTTTGTTACCATGCAGAGATTCAAAACAACCTAGCCCTCTCTCACCAAGTGGGACAGGACAGAGGGCCACAAAGATGCTCAGAGGGCTCGAGCACCTTCCCTACACAGACAGGCTGAGAGAGCTGAGGTTGTTCAGCCTGGAGAAGAGAAGGCTCTGGTGATGCCTAAAATTGGAAGAAAAACTTTTCAAACAATATTAGAATTGATAACATAAAGAGTAGTCTTTTAATGAAAGTTTTCAGGTGCACAAAATATACCTATGCGCACACGCAAGGTCGAATTTTCACATTTTTTATAAGTTTAATTAATTAGTATATCTAGCAAGTACATCCAATAGGAGAATGGTTGCCCTGGTAACCCACCCTTGGACCTGCCCCATTGGAGTCCCTCCAAGGGTTCTTAGCCCTATATTTTGTTATGTCTCCCAGGTGCTGGTGCAAAACAAGATGTCCTTGTTAGAAATTCTTTTCTTGAAAATAAGACTAAATAGAATTTCAAGAGTGTGACATAATATGTGAGAAAGGGTATCTACTAAAGTGTAAGAAAGTGCTAGAAACTATATAGCTATATTAAAAATCTACAAAGCTACAAATATATGAAAAAGCTAAAAATCTTTAGGCATCACTGGGGAGACCTTAGAGCTGCCTTCCAGTACCTAAAGGGGGCTTATAAAAAAGAGGGAGAGGGACTTTTTACAAGGGCAGATAGTGACAGGAGAAGGGGTAATGGCCTTATTCTGAAGGAGGGTAGGTTTAGATAAGATATTAGGAAGAAGTTCTTTACTATAGAGGTGGTAAGACACAGGAACAGGTTGCCCAGAGAGGTTGTGGGCTCTCTATCCCTGGAAGTGTTCAAGACTAGGCTGGATGGGGCTCTGAGCAACCTGGTCTAGTAGGAGGTGTCCCTGCTCATGGCAGGGGGTTTGGAACTAGATGATCTTTAAGCTTCCTTCCAACCCAAACCATTCTATGATTCTAGCATTCTATGATATTTAGAAGAAATGTCTTACTTGAGTTGTCTTGGTTTGAGACAATTTAAGAGGTAGCCACTCTGGAATGAGTTGCCTCCCCCTATAGTATGAACCAATCCCTTTCCACCAATACGGAATGAATATGAATAGATAGAAGTGAAAAAATAACAGTTTACTAACAAGCAAAACAGCAACAGGCAAGAAATAACAGTAAATAACCACTAGATACAAAATTACCTAATCTCACGAACCCCATGTGAATAAAGAGAGGGATAACCCCTTCAACGCACAAGATGGCGCTCCGCAGCCAATCATGTGGCTTGAAAGACCAAGGGAAGATGGTGGATGCCTTCTCCCCCCTCTCTTATCTCTCCGGTGGCTGGAGCTCTGAAAGCATCTTGTGGTCTGTCAAGGGCTAGAATTCGTGGAAGAACTTTGCCTTTCTCACAGCAGGAAAACGTCAGAGAAGGCAAGGCAAAGCAGCTGGGTTGGGGCAATTGGTACTTTCTCTCCTCGGCCAGGTGCTGCTGGTGAGCTGCATGTGGCTTGGACTGGAGCAGTGCCGCACCTGCTCCGGTGGCAACCGACGCGACCTTCCCAAAAGCCCCCGACCAGGAGAGCTTTTATCGGAGGCGCGACTGGCACAATCGGCAGACGAGCCCACTCTTGCAGGCAGATGATAAAGCGACGGGAGGAGGCAAAGGAGCGAGACGGACCTTCTGGTGTGGTTCCCAACAACGGCTTTATTGCGGGAGGGTCAGGGACCAAAAGGCAAAATGTCGCCCGGGGTGAGGGATTATATAGAGCAACAGGGTAGGCGGGGAGAGCAACAGACCGATAAGATTAGGGCCAGGGGTAACGGACAGGGGAACATCCAATGCGGAAGAGGAGGGGGAGGAACTCAGGGGAAGGAACGAATGGGGTACAAGCTTTAACAGAGGATTCTAGAACTCTAACCATATATGGTGTGTGTCTGTCAACCTTCGGGGGAGGAGATGTGGGTAGCATCAGACGCTAGAGACGGCCCACCACCGACGACGGGCCGGCCTCCCTTCCGAGGTGGTTTGCACCACCGCAGCAGAGCAGGGCTGCCCCGTCTTCCCCAGCCCGACTGAAGGCAGGCACCTGCGGAATTTGCTCTGAGGCAGTCCAAGATGCAAGGGAGGAAAAAACCGAAGTGGAGTCTCTCTCTTGAGTGAAGACCACCAGATGAGAGAGAGAGTTTAGTTCTGGTGCTTCGATCTTTTAAAGGGACCACAGTAACCCCCACCTGCCCTGAGATCCCAGTTTCATTTTCCGGATGCAGGGTCTTAAAGAGACAGTAACAATTTTGGGCACAGATAGATATGGAATACAAAAACATTTTGGGTTATCTATGACAGGGGTGCATCACAAATTGCATCATAATCAAGGATTATGAAGTTCTTCATACTGCAGCAACAATGGTATAGGACCAAAAAGTCCAGTCTGAAAATTATAAACTACTGACTAATGCCAATCACTTCAGGAAAGCAAAAGAGCTTTAGAAAGATTAGGAATGGATGGCATGAAAATAGGTTTTATTTTGGTATTCAACACTGTTTTACAACCAATATGATGCTATTTGATATTCAAATATGTTATACGATTATATCATTCAAATATATTGCACTATTTAATATTCGACACTAACTGCAGCATTATCTCATGAAATCATCAATGGTCAAGTACTCTGTGCTCCAAAAATATCAGACAACAGACAACTTAGAAGAGGCAATGGGCATTAAAGCACTGACTCAATTAGTTTGTGGCTTTTAGTGTATGAGGTTCTAGCTGATCTGCCACACAGAGATTGTCCTTGTTGAAGACAGCTTTCCTTCTCTTACTAAACTTCAAATAAACAGGTGACTCAGAAGGTTTCAGCTCCTCTAAGCTTTTTCTCAAAGACAAAACTCCAGTAACTCACACTGCCTATTCTTTGAACAGCTACCAATAATAAAAAAAGGTGTGAAGAGTTGGGGAAATCAGTTCAAAAATATGACTTCCCCAGACAGTAAACCTGCTCAAGCTATTTAGAGAGATGACTGCCCACAGAAGAGGACAAATTCTGAAGCACAGTGGTGGGAGGTCATGCGCACTAAACATAACAGTCATCTGGACATGGTCCTAGGCAAGCTGTTTTAAGTGACCCAGCTTGAGGAGGGTGTTAGACAAGAGAACCTCCACTCTCCACCATTTTGTGATTCTGTAGCAGACATTTCACAAACTCTAAGACTTACATGAATGTTGAATGGATAGGTTAGAATATGTGGTGGTGAGCAACAACATTGCAGAGATGGTGCTTTTATCCTAGCTGACAGCTGACAGTAACAAACGATATGGTGCATGCACATGTACTACACAGACTAATGGTGCTTAAGTGCCTACCCTGCTGATAGCATAGAAACAGGATATCTTCAGTGGGACCTAATATAAAAAGTATTCAAAGAATGAAGGTTGTACAGCTCTGACAAAAATGCACTCTTAGTCACACCCTGGAAAATGGCTACTGTATCTGATGTGGAATTCATCGGGCCACTTTGGTTTCTGTTCAGGTTAGTATGAACAAGAATGACAGGGAAGAGATGGAGTGGAAGGGATTATGACATGCGGGTGTAAGAGACGGTCCGAAAATCCCTCATCTGCCTCACGATCATCGATGAGGACAGAGACTGAAAACCCAAAAAACTCCATAGGGAAAAGAGGACTTTTGCAAAGAARTCCTGGCCTGGCCGAGGTGGGATGTTTGCCAAGTGTTGCCTGTGGGTGCGCCCACCGAGGACTGGTTCCCCCTTTCTCTCTGTCTCTGTACATGATGCATTGCTGAGGAAA
>JACAXG010000795.1:3801-27288 GCA_018881555.1 Amblyornis subalaris | reverse complement strand
ATAAAGTATGATGGATTTGATTGTGTGTATGGACTAGAACTTCACAAAGATGAAAGAGTTTCAGCACTTGAAGTTCTTCCAGACAGAGTTGGTAAGTGTTTGGAGTATTTCTAAATCCCTATGTATATAGGCTGACATTTATTACTAATTGTTCTCCACTAATCCCTCCAGACTTCCCCCAAGATAACGTGACCACTTAAATGTTGCTAGTCAATTTCATTTTTGTCTCATGGCAGGTAATCTAAATGCTCTACTTTTTTTTTTCGTTCGACAAAGTTTTGATACTAGTGAGTGCAGTTGCTATTTTCTGTCTTCAAGTAGTATGCAGTACATTCTGTAGTTTTTGTTAGATTAACATTTATATTTCAATTAAAATTTCAACTCTAAGCCATCTTGACTGTGTTGTCTGTTTTGTGTGTCTAACAGTAATAAGTTCACTTTTTCTTGTACTACCCCCATGTACTTCTAGTAATGGTGGGGAGACACTTCCTCAGTGAATTAACCTGATTAATAATAATGCTTTTTCATTTTCAGAATTAGCACTGGATTGTTAAAACTGCAGGTTTTTTAATCCACCAAGTTCAATATCTACTCAAGTAAACACTGGTTTATAAACAGAAAAAGCTGTTGCTGCTTCTAACTGCAGAGGAATTGGTAGCAGTCTGTAGAGAGGAATGAGGAGGAACTAAACTCATGATGGAACCAATCCCCCCCTCCAAAGTTCAATTAATAACATCATAGAATTGTTCTGTGATTGGCCTTTCATTTCTCCTGTCTGCCTCTCCTTGTCCAGTGTATAGTTAAAATTCAGAGTCTCTGCTGCTGTGGCCTCGATTGATCTTTCTTAACTTGCGTTATGATTGTTTAATCACAGGGAGTAAGATCATTGTTATTTTAACAACATTGTGGAGTTCGGTAGTTCTGCAGCAGTAAAGTCTCTGGAATGGACAGTATTTGTTTTGCATATGGAATTGACTAGATGCCAATCAGATTTGTGTATGAATTGGCGTAAAGATTATTTTTCACAAAGACACATATCTATGCTTTTGAATGAATTTATGAAATGCTGTCATTTCAGCTTCATCTCGAATTAGTGATGCTCACCTGGCAGACACAATGATTGGTAAAGCTGTGGAACATATGTTTGAGACAGAGGATGGCTCAAAAGATGAATGGAGGGGGATGGTTTTGGCTCGAGCTCCTATTATGAACACATGGTTTTATATTACCTATGAGAAAGATCCCGTCTTGTACATGTACCAGCTCTTAGATGATTATAAAGAAGGTGACCTTCGCATTATGCCTGATTCAAGTAAGTAGGCCAGTTACTGTTTTCTTCTGGCATCTTTTTGTATCAAACATTTAGCTGTGGTTTATTTATGGACAGGAGACCTCACAAACAAGCATCTTGTTTGTTATTTCCTTTAATTTTTTTCTAAAGTATCACTGCTAACAAAGGTAGTACAGTAAAGAATGTCTGTGTTAACTGCTGAAATATTTAACTTTTCTTAGCAGTGACATATGCAGGGAAATAACTTTTCATAATTATTCTTAATTCTGCTGAATGTATTTGTGTACTACTGTGGAAGAGTTTATGTTTGGGTTTTTTAGTGGAAACTGATAAGCCAGAAGTCTTCCACTGTTGTTTTCTTGCAGAAGTATCACAGCTTGTAGTTGGCTTTTGATTTGTGTCTCTGAAGCAGTTTGAGTCCAGCTAATATAGTAAGAATAATTTCGTTGAGCTATGTGTCTTCAGTGTGAAAAAAACTTACTGAGTATTTGCTTGTAGGAAAAAAGTACTCATTTTTTGAAAATTGATTTTCTCTCACATGTTGTAACACACTAGCAAGAAGAAGATTTCGGCAATTAGGAGGGGTATTTTCCCTCTGTTTTTAAATGGAAAGTCTTCTTCTTCAGGACTTCTGTTAATTTAGAAGGATTTTCACAGAATCAGTATTGTTCTAGAGATTTAGATAGTCAGTACAAAAAAAGGATGGGGGGGAGTTTAGAAAGAATACTTTGGATTTACTTCTCCTGCGTACCAAAACACCCTTTCTGACAGAGGCCACCTGGGATTTAAAGAAAATTATTAGGTGGATAACTGTAATGGTTGACTGCATAGTGCTTTGCATATGTATTAGTTACAATTAATTTGTTGAGTTTGAGATAGTCTTCTTTCAGACCCACCACGGGTGATGATCAACTGGCAGAATAAAAAAGCGGCACTTATTTGCATAACCTCTATAGTAATCATCTGTGTTTAGATTCCCCCTCTCCTCCCCATCTAGCAAAAAGCAACATCTCTGTTGCTTTTAAAGAAGTGAACCACAGATACCAGTGGAAAAAGTGATCTTCCTCTTCCTAAAGAAATAAAGCAAGCTCTTTCAGATTTGAATGTTCAAATAACTTGTTCTTTGTATTAACTATTAAAAAGGACTTGGAATTTCTTTTAAGTCTGCTTTGCTTTCTTCCACCTTTGGGGGTGAGGTTAGGGAAAGATTATGTGCTTTCTTTCCATTTAAGTACTAATTGCTTAGTGCACTTTTCCCTCTGTGCTCCCCACAAGAGTATTGACTGCTTACTGATTTTCTGAACACTTCTAAGTATTTGCTTCCTTCCCTGAATGTGAATGGTTTCCAGATATTTTGAATTGTGTCCCTGAGTCAATGATTGGATGTTAGTATTTCAGAGTAGTATTTTTCAAATCAGATTTTAGAATATCTGCAGGTACTTCTGTAAATTTGGTGGAACTTGCCATAATACTATAATTAAAATTTCTAGGGTACTGTCTCTTCTCAAATGTAGGTTTTGCGTATGTGAGGAGACCAAATTATAGATAATCTGTTTTAAGCTTTTTTTTTTTAATAAGGGAAGAATGTATTGCTGGATCTGATACTTCCATTATGTCTACATTTTTAAGTGAAAATGTAGGGGTTGAACTTGCATCATTGCCAAGAAAGACTCTTCATATAAAACTGATACTAAGAGGATAATAACCATGTGTGACAATGCATTTACAGAGGAACTGAACCACAAGTTGAAAAAGAATCTTCTTAAGTTTGTGGAAGAATTTTTAAGTGTGAATGCAAGCCAGTCTATTCATTTCCTGCTGCTTTTTTTCTCCTTTGAGAATTCCTTCACAGCTCTCAAAATTGAAAATGGGTGGAATCTTTAAGGGATTCTTAATGCAAACTTGGAAGTTATTAATTGAAAAGCCTGTGATTTCCAGAATAAAAACTACATCAGATGTTAAAATTTCTTTAGAAGGTTTTTCACTGGAATACAAAGGACAAGTTTATCTAGATAAACCAGGAACTAAAGAAGAGGAGCTGAGAAAGAAGCTGTGGTTAGCTTTCAGTTCTCTGTACAGTACTTTTTTACTCTTTATCGTGTTTGTTCTGTGATCGGCTTGTAGCCAGTCCCTTGGCACTTGGCATGTTACAAATCGCACCTTTCATTATCCAGATTTAGCATAGGGATTGTCCAAAAGGATAATAAAGGATATTATTTCTGGTTAGGTTTTTCCAGAGTGGAAAATAATACAATCAGACTTTACCAACAGCATTACTCAAATGTGGAGTCAAAACCCCCTTTTAATAAGGAGCTTACACCTACTACCATTTCAGAAGAGATGATTTTGTTGCAGATGCATGCATGCACTGAAACTTTGAATAATGTGCATGGGAAGAGGGAAGTTTAGTTAGGCTTTCTGGTAAGGAAGTCCAATGCCTTTTTCTGCTCGTGGCTTAAATTCAGTTATCCACAGCCATTTTCTACAAAATAAATCTTCCTGTCAGACACTGACTTCTCTTACCAACCAAAGTGCTAGTTTTGTCTTAATAAAACTGAAGACAGTATTACTTGAAAATTTTTTCTGCAACTACTTTATAGAAGCATGGTAGTGGTTAGGTGCTTGAACAAACAAAATTAATTAATCAATCTATTTACTACAGCTTGTAATTGTTTTGTATGAGTCTTAAAGAAGACTCTACAGATGTGTTCGATATTGCAAAATTTTATTAATGTCTTCTAAAGCACACTGGGTTTATGTTACAGATGATTCACCTCCTGCAGAACGGGAACCAGGTGAAGTTGTGGACAGCCTGGTAGGCAAACAAGTGGAATATGCCAAAGAAGATGGCTCAAAAAGGACTGGCATGGTCATTCATCAAGTTGAAGCCAAACCATCTGTCTATTTCATCAAGTTTGATGATGATTTCCATATTTATGTCTACGATTTGGTGAAGACATCCTAGACGTCATCATGAACTTTTGCCAAATTTGTGGAACTATTAAATGTAAAATTTGTAGACACAAAGACTTGACTGCTTTCCAGTTTAATGAAAGCTTAAATGTCCCTGCGAACCCACAATCTCTGCCAGCAACTTTGTTTTGTTCTGAATAATACAAATTTATGTGAACATGAGACATCTTGTGTAAGTGAGCTCCTTTTCTTGAAGGAAATCAATATATTTGGGTGGTAGGGAGTTAAAAGCAAAGAACAGTTGCAAATTCAAGCTATGTGAAGTCAATCTAGAATTGTAATCTAGATTTTTTCATAGATTAACTTTTTCTTCAACCTTGCATCACCTGTTAAACTGCCACATGCAAGTGTAGTTTGATATTTTGATACGCCTTCTTTTGTAACATTAAATTTAATTTCTCGGATACTGGCAGTCCTTGTTCTCAGGGTTGGGACAGAGGTGACTTGTCTGAAAGGTTTAAACAGTTTGTGCAGGATCAAGGAGTGCCTAACCCAAGTAACATCAATCTGCTGTGTTTCTACACTTTATTTCAAATTTAGCTTTTTAAGAACTTACAGTACATGGAAATGCTTGTGCATTTTTTACTAGTACAGGGCAGTAGGATATCAAGTGTTTGAATTATGCACCTTTCAGTGAAAAGGCTTAAACTATAAAATTACATTTAATCTGTATAACCACTTAATTAGAAAATGCAGGTTAATGGCCCATATTTACAAGTTGTAGGAACCAGTAAAATACATGCAACAAGGCTGCCTTCAATCCTAAATGTTGTACTTCTTTCTTTCTTTGTTATACACACTTAGCAAAACCCAAGTGCTTGGTGCCACAACTTTAACAATATATATGCTACTTCAAAAGACTTTAGACTACACATTGGCATCAGTAGTCTCTCATTTAATATCAAAACCTAGCAACCTGAATGTTTGTGTGTGGACTTAGAAACTTAGTATTAGTTACTCTTTTACATGGTAAATACAAGTTTATGGGGGGGTGTCTTTTACACAGAGGACCTCCTTTAGAGGAGAAGCATTTGTTGCCTTCTGCTCAGTCTGTTGCATTCCTTTGTGTTGGTTTGCTTTTAATTATTTTGGTTCAAGAAGGCATCTTCCCAATTTATTCTTTTTGTGGCTTTTCCACATAAGGAGTGTCTGGACAAATCTACAGTTTAAACCTGTTGTTGCCTTTTGTGGTGTACATTGTACTTGCTTTGAGGTATGCTGTTAACATGAACTTCATTCTATGAACACTAGAGTTCTGCATGCCAGTGGTGTACTATCTAATGGAAGCTATAGGCAGTCTCAGTGGTTCAGTCATCTGCATTAGATTGTGGATGTAAATAGCAGCCCACAACTGCAAAATCTTTTCATGGTTTAATCTTGCAAGATAGTTGTAAATGAAAATTAGGGTTTCTTAAGTGTGACAGCTTTTAAAAGTCTCGAAATTGGAACAACGATCTAGCACAGCAGCAAGGTTGTCATGTTACATTAAGGCAGAGCTCTGCAAGTTTCAAAGAACTGCTTCACAGAAATACAGAATGTGAAGACAGTCAACGCTGTTGATGGAAGGAACAAATACCCTGACATCTAACCGTATGCCATTAGTGGAAGAATGCAGGAGAGGTGCTGTTAATCAGAGGACAGAGGTCCAGGTGACCTCTGTTGTGGGTATTCTTGATATTGAAGACTCAGTGGTTTAAGCCCCTTTCTGTCCATTTTTTTGCCTGATTTCATATTTTAGCCTTAAGGCTTGTGCCTCATTATGCTGTTGAATGGTAATAAATACTCTCCGTATAAATATGATACCTTAATTCTTTGTCCATTGCTACTATATTGCATTATGTCCAGTATTTCACCATGGGCAACCAAAGGCAGGCTATTGTCTTTCAGTGAATAGCTTCTCGATGCAGTCCTTATGTAGTAAGTACCTGAGTCGTAACTGTTTCTTGTGTTTGAACAAAGTGAGCAGATTTGCAACACAGTGTTTTCATCCTGCAGATCTGTTGTGTTTTCTATTGACTCTTAAGAGTCCTGCATGTAAATCTCAAAGCTGAGCCTGGCTCCATGAGCCCAAGTTGATATTTGTGGCACAAGAATGAGTGTATTGATTACACACAAAATACACAAATAACTTAGTGCAATGAATTTTGGGCTTTACATCTAAGGATGTAACAACAAGGTTTGTTTTGAAATATTTGAGGTTTAGCTCTACTGGAACATTTTTAGCATTTGGCTTGCATTTGTGGGTTTTTATGTAAGCCACTCTAATACACCACATATTTTGCTAATTAGAATATAATCTATACAGTATATACTGTCAAATTTTATGGTTGTTTTTAGATGTCCCCATTGTCTGTTGCATGGGTTTTTTCTTTTCATCTTTTTTTCTTAAGGTTTGTGCAGAGGGATGTTTTTGGTTTTGTGGTTGGTTTTTAATAGCTTAAACCACCTTTTTGAGACTTGAGACTAATTCCACTCCCTGCCATCTGCTTTGGGCTTATTTTAGGCTCATGTTTCAGATCTGCATGCAGTGCTTGCGTTACCCTGGTAACTAAATGTTGGTTCCTTGTTATAGGGGTTCAACATTACTTTCCAAATTTATCGTAGGTCTTGTGATGACACAAGCCATGGATCTTTGTATAAAAGTTATGGCCTCTCATTTACCTGCTGTAGTATTGTTGTATATTGTGTGTGCATGATGTCAAGCTGCCATGGAAAACTTTTTAAAAGGAAAAAAAACACCTTAAATGCAGACCATCCTTTTTTGCATGCTTAGAAGGTTAGAACATTCAATGTAACAAACTGAAGTTGCATGTTATAATGTTTAGGTTTGGGGTTGGTTCTGTTTTTATTTTGTGTTCAGTTTTTTGTGAATTTTCTTATTGTGCTGTTTGAATGGTTGTTAGTAGGATTAAATGCACTGGTGAGGCAAACATAGTTCCAACGAAAGGTAATTTTCCAGTTGTATGTCATACAGCATTTGAAGGGACCATGTATTCTGTTCAAGAATAAATGAAATCATAATTGATAAGTAAAACACTGAATTTTTTTATTTTGAATGCCGAACCCTAAACTAAGTGGAACTGCATAAAGATTGAAATACTTTGGGGAAAATCCTATTTATTACAATAGGTATACATCTTCTTTAAATTAATTACTTTAAATGGAGGATTTATCTTCAAACAGAATAGATTACAGTTGCTTCAGGGAAAAATAATTACGGTAAAAAACAGTTTCTGGTTCCTTGAAAATGTTGTGCATTTTGTATTTTACATCATTAGTGCAATTTGGATGGTTCTTGGTATGTGTATAGTTCAAAGGTCTTCGTGTTCACGTTTTAAAATTAGGTAGTAACTTCATCTTTAGAGCTTGGTTTCATTATTTTTATTTTCTTTGCATTTAGAAGTATGAACACTTTAAATCTGTTACTTAATTCTGTAAGTAATTTTTATAATTATGATGTAACTCTATCCTTAAAACATTTAAAATAAATCCTTTATGTGCAACTCATGACTTTAAATTTTATTCTCATGAGCAAAATGTAGTGATGTGACTTCAGATTGTGAAGAAGCAGTTTCTTCAGTATTTTAATTAACTAAGGGCTTAGTATTTTAAAGTTGGGCCATGTGTGCTGGTATAATACTTTCCCCTATGAAGTAAGTTTGCTTGCTAAGTCAAATCTTTTTTTTTCCCCATGTAAGTATGAATGTCAATAAGATGGAATTTGTCTGAGGTAAAGCATAATGCTTAAATTGTATTTCACCAAAAGCAGAAAAATTCTTCCTCAGGGGTTTATGCAAGTCTGTGAGGAAGCCTATTTTCAGAACACACTATAGCTCACACCGTTAGCAGTAGTTCAGCAGCAGGGAACAATAGAAGCATTTGTCAGTGTTTAGCTGATAGATTTGACTGCTTTGAATTCATGTGCTTAACTAAAACCAGAATTTTATTTTACTCACTAAATAAAAAAAAAAGTAGAATTTGCCCAAAGCTAGGCATGATGAGCAATGAAGAGAATACCACAGTGCTGTGAATTTCCTTGAGGCACATTAAGTTTTTCGTACTAATGCATGAACACTTAATTATTTTATGTTGTTAAAGGTAAATTACCAAGCTTGACTTTGACTACTGAAATCTGATTATAGGGGGAAAAATCTTATAGGAATACCCCAAAATATATTTTTGACACCAAGTTGCCAATACCCCTGGACAGTGGGAAGGAGTGCATCCTCAGCAAGTTCATAGATTATGCAAAAGTGGCAGGAGTGGCGGATACACCAGAGGGTTGTGCTGCCATTGAGAGGTACCTTGACAGGCTGGAGAAATGGACTGACAGGAATCTCATGAATTTCAATAAGGGAAAGTGCCAAGTCCCACACCTGGGAAAAAACAACCCCATGCACCAATACATGATGGGGGCTCACCAAGTGGAAATCAGCTTTGCAGAAAAGGACTATATGTGTGTAGTGTCCCGGTGGATACCAAGCTCAACATGAGCTAGCAATGTGTCCTTGTGGCAAAGAAGGCTAACAGCATCCTTGAGCTGCATTGGACTATTGTTGCCAGAAAGTCAAGGAGGGGGATCCTTCCCCTTTGCTCAGCACTGGTGAGGCTGCATCTAAAGTACCATGTCCAGTTCTGGACCCCCAGCACAAGAGAATCATGGACATAGTGGAGAGAGTGCAGCAAAGAGTCATAAAGATTATTAAAGGACTGGAGCATCTCTCCTATGAGGAGAGGCTGAGTGTCACCTGGCTTTATGGGGACAGACAAGTTCTTTTGGAAATCCTTGACAGAATGATGATGAAACTAAGTTGTAGTTACAATTAAAGTTTTATTTTTACCAGACTTTTATGATCAGCATAGAATGCTATGCTCAGAGTAGAACAGGTGCTTTAATAAGCAGAATCAGTGTAGCACAATTTTATAAGTAGCAGAGCACAGAATTTCATAGCACAGCTTAGCTTATGGTTTCTAATCACCTGGACCCTGTCAGAGACTGGAAAAGGTAATCTTTTTCAAGACATCTTGAGGGCTTGGAATGTGTGGTAGGGAGTGGGTCAGGCCTTGCTCTGGTGAAGTAGTGCACTGCCCCCCATACCCACCAGCCCTGCAGTGTCTGTCAGTCATGGCACACTGGAGGCAGCCCCTCCATGTAGCCTAATCCAGCCCCTGAGTGTCCGAGAGACCGGAAATCCTACCTGGGAGGAAGACCCAGGATGGGCCAAGGCTTTCAGAAGCCTGACTGCGAGGCAAGCACCTTGTCCTTTAACCCTCCCTTCATCTTGGAGCTTTACATCACTGGAACCCAGGAGTTGGTAGCTATGTCTGTTTTCCTATATCTTTCCTGTCTTTCTGTTTTTCTCCCTTTCTTCTTCTTCTTCTAACTCTCTTCTCACAGAATGTAACATCAAATGGGTTCTAAGGTTTTCTATGTTCAGTGGGCTAAGTCTATGCTGGGATAAGTGATGTTATGTAGTATTTACTCTTTTGCAGATGTTCCTTAATTTTCTATAGTTTGCCAGTAAACTTTTATGTATTTTTACCTCTTGAGAATATTTGGTTGGAATTTTCTCCTTTGTGCCTACCCAGAGCAAAAGAACCTTGGTTTAGCCCTAGGTTTGAGTGACCGGGGTGTAACAGACCCTCTGCATGTCAGGTCAAATCTTAATACATGACTTGCCATATCAATATAAAAATCATAATCTAGGCTTGAAAGATGTAAAAGAATGTGAGTCACTCAATCCTCAGTAGAAGCAGATGATGTTGGAGGCATCCCTGACCACTGGAGGATCACAAGTTTTGCTGTCCAGAAGCAGTCTCAGTCCAAGTCCCACTTAGGTCTTTTTCCTATGTGTGCTGCTAATCTTCCCCATTCTGTGTTGGGGTCACAACCACCTGATTGGCCAGGTGCCTGGGACCTTCAAGGCCAGTAAGGAGGAGAGTAGTTAGCCTGGCACCTGGGAACCTGGAAATTGATAGGAAAGGGGAGAAGTCTGCCTAGTGCACAGGACCTTCAAGGCCTGATGAGGGAAAAGGGGACTGATATGTGCCCAGTTCAGCCACAGAGAATGCTTATTTGCCTAATGGCATTAGTTATGCTAACCATATTTCCAGGGGTCAGGAGTAGGTGGCCATGCTGAGAGAGCTGGGAGTGTTTAGCCTGGAGAAGACTCAGACAGGTTCTCATCAATGCATACAAATACCTGATGGGAAGGAATGAAGAAGAGGGAGACATGCTCTACTCAGTAGTGCCTAGTGACGGGTCGAGAGCCAATGGGCACAAGCTAAAACACAGGAGTTTCCATCTCAACATCAAAAAACCCTTTTTTTACTGTGAGGGTGACTGAACACTGGAACATTTTGTGCAGAGAGGTTGTGTTGTCTCCCTCCTTGAAGAGCTGTCTGGACATGGTCTTGAGCAACCAGCTCCAGATGACCCTGCTGGGGATGGGGGGGGAGGTGTGGACTAGGTTCCAGCCTCAACCATTCTGTGATTTTTAGGATTGGCAGCCTGGGAAAAGCTATCAAGCTTCTAAGCATTCTTTTCAGGCTTTACTCTACTTGTTTACTGCTCTGAATTCCTCAGTTCCTCTTCCAGATTTGGAGTATAGCAGCAGTATATGTACAATATAATGTAGCTGATGTCCCACTGGTGTCAATAAGCTGGTATATACGTAATAACTATTCCGCTTTGATGTTAATTACTTTCTGTTGCACGTCCCTCTTAATCATTGTCATGATTTACATAACTTCAGTTGAGCAAAAAATGTAAATGGCTTTCGTACTGACACTTTAAATACCTATATATTTTAGCACTTTTTTCTCCAATTAATCCTTAAATTTACTTGTGAAAGTCACTCCATTGAATACAAATTCTTTTTTTGAACATCTCCATGCTTTTTGGTGTTGCACTGTTGCACTGTTACTCAGGTCTATACACCAGACTACCCCATTCAAAGTTGACTCTGGTAATGAATACTGACATCTATGCACCTCAGTTTGAGCAACCTTCTTTTGTTTTTTTTCTTTTGTGTGTTCCACCTGGACCTGACATTTGAGAGACATATTTTTGTTAAATTAAGATAAACACCACAAGTTAAAGCATACTTTATCCTACTTTAAATGCACATTCAAGGTAAATCAATGGAAATTTACATAGCCACTATTTGGGTAGGGGAGAGGGCTGGGGTTTTTTTTACAAGATCTAATAGCACTTGTGTGGAAGACAGCTCTGAAAGGGCATCTAATCCTTTAAATACGTATAAGGAAATATAAGATCCTTATGCATTTTGCACAGAGTTTGGACTGCTGATTTTTAATTCTGCAGAACTATCTATGTGGTATATACTCACCTTTGAACTGGATTCTGAGATGTCTTCTTAAATTATCCTTATGAGCATTTTGATCTACAAATGGAGTTGCGCTGTGAATGGTTTTTTGTGTTCTCCATAAAGGTTCTAATTAAGTAGGTTTTGCAGACCTAACTTCCAGCCATTTTTAACTTAGAAAAGCAGGTATCTAACTTAAATGTTTATGAATTTAATGATTTAGGAAACAAAGTAACATTTTAAGTTATAACAGCAAACAATGTTAATAGCAGAAACAGTACAAATCAAATCTGTTATATTGATGCCTTATCCGGGACTACCTAAAAGAGAGGCTTGACAAAATTGAGAGAGTAAAAAGCGCTTATATTTATTGAAGGGCCTTCAGGTACATCATTTAGGGCAGTCAGAGCTCACTCAGGGGTTATACCCCAAGATGGACCCCCTAAGATGGACGACCAGTCACGAGTTCTTCATATTTTTATAAGTTTGGTCCATTTGCATATCGGGGTTAGTTCTTCCAATTACAGCTTCAGGTAATGAAGTAATTCACCCCAAGTTTGCTCCCCCCCCCAACTCACCATTTTTACATGTCTCAGGGCCTGAGACAGTAAGGTGTCCTTGACTTTCAGGCCTGGAGAGAAATTGTTTTGTCTGAAAGCAGTGGCTAACACTCTATATGGACTTTAGAGTTATACACTAAAGAATTGCAGGGTTACAAATATATGAAAAATATAAAAGCTAAAATCCTAAGGCATCAATATGATTCAGAGATCATTCTCAAAAGTGCTAAGAAAGAGGGCAACAGCAAGTTATGCAAGTGTCTATTTTTGTTACATTACCCCACATTTCATTGGGGAAGGATGAAACTGTCTTCATGGGGATCTTCCCTAATCTTGGGTTTTGTACACCCATTCTACATTTGCTGCTGTAAGGCCCCAAAAACCTCGCTTGACAAGACTCTTAAAAGGGTTTACGCTTTTTCATGTACTCTGAGTTAGACGCATGGAAGAAATACCAACAAGATATTCTCAAGAGGTCAAAACAACAAAAAACTTTACTGGCAACTTCAGAAAATCAGAGAACTTTGGCAAAAGTTTAGAGCAGCATTCAGTCAACATAAAACACTTCACAAAGCATTAACTTAGCCCATTTGACTTAGCAAACTCCAAGCCTGTCAGATTTTAAGTTACTCAAAACCCCAAGAAGAGGGAATTAGAAGAAGAAAGAGAAAGAGAGAAAGAGAGAGAGAAAAGATATAGAAAAGAACAAATATAACTACCACTCCTGTTTCCAGTGCTGTTCAGCTGATAGAAATTCCGAGGGGAGGTAGGGTCAAGACATGCTTGCCTTGTGTCCTGGCTTAAATACCCTTTGGCTTTCCTGGGCCCTTCCCCCAGGTGGGACTTCCAGTCATCTGGCTCCTCTGGGGCTAGACTGGGGCTCCAGAGGAGGGGTGTGGAGCATTGCCTCTAGTGTGCCAGTGATTGGCAGCCACTGCAGGGGCTGGGATACAGGCCTGGGGGAGCGGGGTGTGCAGAGTCGAATGTAACTTACTACTGAAATGACAATAATGTGCACAGATTCCTTCACTTAAACCCGAGGGAGTAACCGCTAAGCAGGCATCTCTACTCACAGGAGAAACGCCACACATTTCCAGGAAAATGTATAGAAGATTTCTACTTTGTGAAAGTTTGGTGTGGTTTTTATAGTTGTAAAGTGAGGTGTCAGTCAGTCAGAAATGCAGCTTATCTTTCCAGATCTCACTTCAACAGTAAGATGTTTATTGGCAGTTGGGAGATACCAGATCAGTGTTAACCCCATGCGCCAAAATAACTCACTACAAGACAGCTTGTCCTGTTTGAGTTATCTGACTGGTTAACAAGCAACAGATAAATTCTTGTGAGGGGCCAGATGCCCTGCTACAAAGACCAACCTGGACTTTGCAACTGATAAGATTGTAAATCAGGGGGATTCCAGACACCAGGGTGAAGCAACATGTAAGGGAAAGGGGGAGCAATCAGGAACAAAGGTGGAGTAGACAGAAAGGAGTATAAAAGGGGCTGATCCCATGTAGTGGGGCCTGTCCGCATGCTTGTCTGGCTGAGTACTGCACATGATCACCAGTCTGTTCTTTCTTTTTATACCTTCTCATTAAATCTTTTCTTAACTATCTGCATAATCACTCTCTATCCTCTATGCATGTGTGCTGAAAGGACTAAGTGCCAGTTACTGGTGAGAGGTGTGTGTGTGTTTGTGTGCGCACATAATTTGGTGATTTGGTGCCAGCAACTAGTCAGCCTGGGGATGCAGGCACCCTGCAACCTGTGGTGTCAGCTACTGGAGCGAGTGGGTATCATAGCATCAGTAATTGAGAGGCCATAGCTTTATGGATCTAAAGAGGGTCCTGCAGACTTTGTCTGGGATGCCAACTACTTTGGCAACTGGTGCGAGTGGACTGGGTGCCAGCTACTGGAGTCAGACCATGGTGTAGACACTTCTGGCATGTGGTGCCAGCTACTAGAGTGAGTTAATGTCTCAGGGCTAGCTACTGGAGTGAGGGGGGGATCTTAAATTTCCAGACACTGGAATGGGAACCAGAGTACGTGTGTGTGTCCTAAAAGCCAGCTGCTATGAAGGATCAGCATAAGTAAGGTGAATGAGGGGCTCAGCACCAGCAGCTAGATCAGGACTGCAGGTCAGACCCTGTGTGAGCTGTGTGTGTATCTTTCCTAAACCTGGTGCGTGGATATGTGCATCTGTAATTCCCTAGAAAGCTTCAAGGTAGATTAGCCATGGAGTAGGGACCTGTGAAGCAGGTAAGAGGGCCTGGGATCTGGGCAGAGATATTAGATGGACAGAAAGGGCTGTGCCATACTCAAGGGATCCACGAATGTGCATGTGTTTGTGAATCTAA
The DNA here is from genome assembly GCA_018881555.1 of Amblyornis subalaris. Lineage (NCBI taxonomy): Eukaryota > Metazoa > Chordata > Aves > Passeriformes > Ptilonorhynchidae > Amblyornis > Amblyornis subalaris. Next base: position 12,782 of record JACAXG010000795.1, on the reverse strand, counting down.
AGAGCATTGTGTGTGTGCCTTCACTAGTAACCTATCTCTACCAGCCAAAGAGGAGGAAGGGGACATGACTATGGTTTATGTGGGTCCTGTGTGTAGGTGCTCTTGAAGACAATGCCTTGTCTGTAACAGTCTGTGTAATCAGCTATGTCAGTGTCCTGTGTGTGTGTCTGTCTGTGGGCATCTGGGATATGTGTTCATCTTTGCTACTGGTTGAACCTGCAAATGGGAAATGGTCCCTCAGCTTAGGCAGAGACCCCAGGCAAACCAGGCTAGACTCCAGTGGCTGGGAAGAAGGAAGTCCTAGGCTGGAGCTGCTGGAGACAGAGGCTGCGCTCTTAATAGTCCTTTACAAATTACTGCCTGGTATGGACAATGATCTCTACTGCTATAAAACCAAACAATATTTTGATGGTCCGTAACTTCATATTAAAAAAAATCAAGAGTGTACATGGAGGAAGATGCATAGTATTTTGGCCTCCATAGAATTGGTTTAACACATGGTATCTCATACTTAATAAAATTATGTCAGCAAATGGCCTAAACTTAACCTCACATGTGCTTCAATTTCAGAATTTTTACAGTTCAAAAATGTTAGTTACACTCTTAGAGATAATCTGAAAGAGTGTGAAAAGGGAGATCTGAATGGCCTAATATTTATAGAATATAGCAGTGTGTGGAAGGAAGGAAAAGTCATGATGAATGCTAAAAAAATGCACTGTAGTAGATTTGTAATGCATGCAGTCATCTGCCTCAAATATCTTTCACTTCTCACTTTATGTTGGGATGTTCCTCTATTGAGTAAAAATCTCTCCATTCAACACAGGATCCAAATTGCAAAGAAAAGTGGTGCTGATAACTTTTTTTCACTGAAACCAATAAAGAGCAAGGGAAAGTCTGCACAGTTCTGCTGAAGAAATTTGATTCTGCTTTCAAATATATTTCCACTTTTCCATAAGCTATCTGATTATATCTCTGATAAACATTTTAAAAATAATCAGTGTGATTTCATGTTTATTTTTCTAACCGTCTTATTTGGGGGTTTTTGTGACTGACATTTGCCTCTAAACATGCATGGCTACTTGACAGGATAAACAAGTCAAAATGTTACCAAAAATTGGGTAAAATAAAAAACTCCTTAACACCAATGTAGCATTAAGAAGCAGGCCTTCTTTATTTGGCCAGATGCATGGGGAATAGCTCCTCCCAAATCCGTGCATGCTGAGTACAGGAAAGTTTCTGTTTATATACTGTATTTTACATACATATTCATTGATTGTCCCAGAATAACCATACGTATGATAATCATTTCCCCGAAATCATTAACATATTTTCCCTCCCCTTTGCATGTGTTCTTCTGTCCTGGGGGTCTCTCTGGTGGTCGTAGACCCCAATGTTCCAGTTGACCTAGCTGAGCTGGCAGGACACTGGGGCTGATGAACTTCCAGTTCTCCTTCTTACACAAAGGGCATTGTGCAGTTCCATAGGTCAGCTGGTTTTGGAGAACAAGCATTGTGTTAGCTCACCAGGTGTAAACAATTTATCATCTGGTAACAAAAAGACTATTGGATCTTTCTCACTATCAGGATAGCAGTGAGAAAGCAGCCTCCAGTAAGGTATAATGGCAAGTGAATCAACTCATGTATTTTTACTAGGAGGTCTACCATAGCTATAAAGAGAGCTAAATGCTCAATTCTGAAGCAGTAATCCTTTAATCACAGGGCCAGATTATGGTTTGTCCTGTCCTATGCATAGCTTGCTCTTTGCAAGGTGCTTAACAACAAATAAGGAAGGCTCCATCTCAATGGCCAGTGGTGCTTGGGGAGTCCTATCCCATTAAAAGCCTATTTGTTTTCAAGCAGGTCAAAATACATTTGTGGTGGTTTGCCCCTGGCTGAATGCCAGGCACCCATCAAAGCCACTCTATCACTCCCCTCTGAAAGTGGACAGAGAAGAGAAAATATAGTGAAAGGTTCATGAGTTGAGATAAGGACTGGGAGAGATCACTCACTGATTACCACCACAGGCAAAACAGAATGAACTTGGGGATATTAATTGAATTTATTACTAACAAAATCAGAGCAGGATAATGAGAAGTAAAATAAATCATAAAAACACCTTGCCCTCCCCTCTCCCTGCTTCCCGGGCTCTGCCTCTTTCCCCCCAGCAGCACAGGGAAACAAGGAATGGAGGTTACGGTCAGTTCATCACAGGTTGTTTCTGCTGCTGCTGCTCAGGGAGATAAGTCCTTCCCCTGCTCCAGCATGGGGTTCCTTCCATGGGAGACAGTTCTTCATGAACTTCTCCATCATGGTTCCCTTTCCATGGGGTGCAGTTGTTCAGACACAGGCTACTCCAGCTTGGGTCCCCCACAGGGACACAAGTCCTACCAGGAAACCTGCTCCAGTGTGGGCTCCTGTCTCCACGGGTCTGTAGGTCCCTGCCAGGACCCTGCTCCAGCACAGGCTTCCCATGAGGTCACAGCCTCCTCTCAGGCATCCACCTGCTCCAGCGTGGGTCTCCTCCATGGGCTGTAGGTGGATCTCTGCATCCCCCAGGGTCCTCCATGGGTTGCAGGGGGACAGCTGCTTCACCATGGTCTTCACCACGGGCTGCAGGGGAATCTCAGCTCTGGTGCCTGGAGCACCTTCTGGCCCTCCTTCTCCACTGACCTTGGTGTCTGCAGAGTTGTTCCTCACATATTCTCACTCCGCTCTTCTCTGGCCCCAATTACATCCAAGCAATAACTTTTTTTTTGCTTCTTAATTGTTTTATCACACAGGGGTTACTATCTCTGATTGTCTTGGCCCTGACCAGTGGCGCGTCCATCCTGGAGCGGCCTGGCATTAGCTCTGCTGGGCATGGAGGAAGCTTCTAGCAGCTTCTCACAGAAGTCACCTCTGTAGTCCCCCCACTTCCAAAACCTGACCACACAAATCCAATACACCATCTCAGAAAAAGAATTTGTGCCATCACTAATCCGAGATGCAGATTGTGATTCGATTCCACTGTGAGTCTTGAAAACCTAGGTTTTGAGGCTTCTTTAAAGCTCAACTCCCTATATATGCAGACAGCAAATCTACTCTGCTGCCCTGTAGAGCTTCTAGGACCTTGCATCCTGAGCCTGACTTTCTGCCTCTTCACTGTATCCCATTTGCAGTAATCTATCTGCTCCTGTGGCTTTTCCCCAGAACCATCCCTGGAACAACCTGTTTTCAGAGCTGAGAGTCTTCTAGAAAATTGCTTTGGACAAGATACTAAAACAGGTCCTACTGGGCACAGGTAGAAGGCTGTCTATGTACTTTAGGATCTTCAACCCATAAATTGCATCTCATCATTTCCAATTGTCCTGGGGTAACCCAAAATATTATTGTATTCTATATCTATCTGTAGTGATTTGACCTTGGCTGGGTGCCAGGTGCCCACTAAGCCACTCTATCACTCCCTTTCCCAGTGGGACAGGGGAGAGAAATAAGATAGAAAAATAACCAGTGGGTTGAGATAAGGCAATTTATTAAAGCGACAGAAAGAAACAAGCAAAGATCTGCAAAAGCAGAGGAAAAAAAGGTCAATCTCTACTTCCCATCAGCAAGCGGTGTTCGGACGCTTCCTGGGAAGCAGGGCTTCAGCACGCATAGTGGTTGCTCCAGAAGGCAAACATTACAGAATAATGGATGTCCCCCCTTTCCTCGTCTCTCCCTTAGCTTTTATATCTGAGCTGACGTCATATGGTATGGAATGTCCCTTTGGTTAACTTGGGTCAGCTGGCCTGGTTGTGTCCCCTCCCAGGATCTTGCCCACTCCCAACCCCTTGATGGAGAAAGGAATGTTAGAGGGACAGCGCTGCTCAGCAGTAGCCAAAACACTGGTGTGTTATCAACACCCTTCCAGCTCCCAATGCAAAGCACAGCACCGGGAGGGCTGCTGAACTCTACCTCAGTCAGACCCAATACAATCTCCACCCCTTATTCCATACCATTTGCGTCATACTCAGATCCCACATAATCTGTTCATCTTCCAACTATTCCATTACATTTATGTTTCATTGCTGAAATCCTTTCTTATCCCCACACAACTTAAACTACATCCTTACATCATCTCTATACCAAGCACACGCTTTCATTAACTACTATCCCCTGTCCCTTCAAAGATATTTGCCCCTTTTGTGGGCTTCCCTCATCCCTCCAGGTCTCCTTTCCAGCAGGATGAGTGGTCAGGACAGGAGAAGTAGCACACTTGATTGTTGGGCACCAACACCCGCCCGGCTTGGGTCATCGTTGCATCTTCCTTGCTCCTCGCAAAATTCAGTCTTCTTCAATTCGTGTCACTCCTGCTACTTTACTTGCTGCAACATACAACTTTGTCACGGTTTGGACAAACTTAGGAGGAAGACTCGAAGACCCTCCTCTGCAAAAGATAGCGTCCTAAAACTCCCTTCCCCCCCAATAAGAATTTCTCGGAGGAAAGTGAAAAAAACCTGTTTATTTAACAAAACTCAGCTGCTGGGGGGGTGGGTGCACGCAGGCACCAGGAGAAGGGAAAGGAAAATTAAAAAATGAATAATGTTAGATAATAAACCTCTCGTGATTAAGACAACCTGGATGAATTCAGAGTCCTTTGTTTCCTGGGTGTAGTTTTCTGCTCTATCTCCCTCCGGGCCTAGGATGGTGCAGGCCTCTCTCTGGGCCCAGGGAGGTAGGCCCCAGAGTTCAGTGGTCTGTTGTAAAGTTCCAAAGGAAGAAGAAAAAGAAAACACGATCCCAGGAAAAAGCTGTCTTCTTTCCTTGCCTCAGGCAGAGGAGGGAAAAAAACATAAAAGTAAGTTTTAACTCCCTCCGATATTCCTCAGCTGAGTAAAAGCAGGGCAAAAGCTCACAGGGAAAAAAAGGTAAAAAGTAAAAGTGTCCCTTCGCCTTCAGCTATAGAGAAGGCAACTGATGAGAGTTCTCTCCTGAGAAGCACAACAACAGCTAGTTGATAAGTAAAAGAATGTAAATATCCTGGAAGCATTCAAAACACAGCACCTGGCTTCTCGAGCCAGCTTAAAGACAGAGTTAATATTTTTGCATTAAGCAGGCGATTGGGTTATATAGCATCATAAAGTCACAGATTATTTTTCCCCCAAGGTTAAATCTCCTTGAGGCACACACTGGGTCTCCCCATCCTTCCTCATTACCCACCAAGTACACCCAGGTCCTTGGGCAAAGACAATCCCACAAATGGGTTTGCCTTTTCCCATGGGGGAAGAAATCCACACTGCCTTCCCCAGCCACTTCCCTCTGTGTAGTGCAGGGACCTTATCTCCTTCCACAGTTTCTAGGGGCTTAGTTTGGGCAGGACCAGGGTGGTTAGCAGATCCCCTAGTGTTGACCAGCTAAGTGGCTTCTGCTAAGTTCACATCCCAGTGCTTCCATGTCCCATTACCTAAAGCCCTTAACATAGATTTCAGCAGTCTGTTATACCTTTCAATCTTCCCAGAGGCCTGTGGATGATAGGGAATGTGATATATCCAGTCAATGCCATGTTTTCTTGCCCAGGAGTTTATAAGATTATTTAGAAAATGAGTCCCATTGTCTGACTCAATTCTTTCTGGGGTACCATGTTGTCGCTGTTGTATCGAGGACGGAGCAAAACAGGACACAAAGTACGATCCAGGATGAAGGTGAAAATGCAATTATTTATTAATATACAGACCTGTTTTATACCTTAGCACACATGAATGCCATAAGGTCATTGGTCCCTTGGCCATCCACCTCTCAGGGTGATTGGCTAAGCTTTATAACACCCATTTCAAAATATTTCCTTAGTCGATATCATAACAATACTGCATAACAATTCCACAGGTGCACGATAAGGATGTTTTCTAAAGGAAGCATCTCACTGTTTTTCATAACTTATATGAGAAAAGACAGGCTCTCATGGAATACTATGAAAGCTGGAAAATTTCTCTGCTGAAAGCTTTTCAGTATCCACAATTCCCCCTTTTTGTTTAAGACCAAAAAAGGTAGTGTTTGCAATCCTCTGTGGGATCCCTTGCAGCAAGGAGAACAAACACAGCATAAGGGGTCTGTTTGGCAATGGCCAGTTACCAAACAGAACCTAAATCAGAAACTGATTCAAGGTAGGCAGAGAGATTCTCCAGTGATGCCATGGGAAATACATCTAACTAACCCAATTCTATATCAATTATTAATTCTAAATAGCCTTAAGGGCTCTACATCAGTTACTAGTTCTGAATAGCCTTAAGGGCTCTAACATTCTGACTCCATAACATTCTGACCCTGTAACAAAAAACTTAAAATTCAGTCTCTGCTTGTAGAAGGACCATCTGACTGGTGGTTGACATCCTGGTCATCATCAGAAGGATCGTTTGGTTGATGGTCTGCGTTCTGTTCATCATTTGGAGGTTGCCTGTTCTGCCTCTGGTGTCGCAGGTCAGGGCGAACGCATCTTGCAGGTAGCCATCGTACCCCAGTATCTGTGGAAACGCAAGCATACCCATGACCTCAAGCAATAAGCTCACACGGGCCTTCTCACTTGTTAGTGAGTAGGTCCCGTACCCAGACTCGCTCGAGGCAGGTGCGTCTCTCCTGAAGACTGCAATGAGAGAAAATGATTCAAAATAACAGGATTATTTGAATTTGGTGGCACTGTAAGGTGATTAATTGTATATAGAGTTTTTCTAATCAGCTCTGTGGGGTTTCTCCATGCATTCCCCCTTTTTGTTTATCTAAAACACGCTTCAAGGTACCATGAGTGCGTTCAACAATGGCTTGGCCAGTAGGGGAATGTGGAATACCAAAACTATGGTCTACACCCCATAGGTGCAAAAACTGCCGCGTCTTCTGTGAAACGTAGGCAGGGCAATTATCAGTCTTCATAGAGGAAGACACACCCAGGATCACAGAAGCCAATTTCCAATGGGCAATGACATTGCGGCCTTTCTCTCCAGTATGAGCAGACGCCCACATAGCTGAGGAGAAAGTGTCAATGGACACATGCACATACTTAAATCTGCCAAATTCAGGGATATGCGTTACATCCGTTTGCCAAAGCTGCAAGGCCTTTAGGCCTCTGGGGTTTACTCCCGATGGCAGAGGTGCAGCGAGTCCGTGACAGTCAGCGCAAGCGCTGACAATGTCACGAGCCTCTTTCCATCACTGCATTAACTTTCCGGAGATCCTGTAACAATCTCCATTTCCCTGATTTATTGGTGTGACTTAATTGCACAGCACAAAGTTTTCAATAGTGAAAACAGAGCCGCATTACTGACTTCTTTCAGAAGTAGAGCAATCTAAGCGTTGGGTTATGTCTGCTACATAAGCAGAATCAGTGACCAAATTCAAAGGTACCTGAGAGAATCACTGGCCCCTTCCAGGGGCTAGTAGAAGGCTCAATGTGTCCCGATCCGTACCCCGCAAGCTGCCAATACATCCCGCCCCCAGAGGTTAAGCGGAGCCATAGTGACATAGGGCCGAACTGTAGCTGTTTGACCCTCTGCGTTTTTTACCACTACAGGTTGTTCGCTTAAGTAGCTCTGTGTGGTTCCTCCCAACCCTGCGATGGCCGACCCTGCAGGGGCCAAAGGCCATGTAGGAGGCCACGCAGAGAAGGAGATGATTGTCACGTCAGCGCCCGTGTTGATCAAACCTCGGAGCTGGATCTGGGGTGGACGCGCGTCTGGCAGGATTAGGGTACACGTCATCTGTGGATTTTGGCTGGAGATGTCTGCAGTCCAGAAGATCTGTGGAAGTCCCGTAGATCCAAAGCCACCATCTCCACGACTGCATTGTTCTGTCCTGGGAACATATGACTTAAAGGGCACAAGTTGAGCGATGCGAGTCTTTTCAGGGATAGTAACAGAGGGGGTGAGTGTGGAAACCATAGCACAAATCTGGCCTGTAAAGTCAGCATCAATGAATCCTGGGTGTACAAAGATTCCTTGGAGGGTGACACTAGATCTCCCCACAAGCAATGCACTGAATCCCTGACCTAAGAGTCCAAATGCATCCAAGGGAACCTTATAAACATGACAGGATTCTAAAACGACTGTTGCTGCAGTGTGTACATCCACCCCGGCTGATCCCTGGGTGCTGCCTCTAAGCTGGATGAGTAGGCCTGTGTCGGTGCCACGCCCTGGGGAAGTATCTGTGTCGGAGGGTGTGCCTCTAGGCTGGCTGAGCAGGCCTGTGTCGGTGCCATGCTCTGGGGAAACATTTGTGTTGGAGCGCAGTTCCCCTTTGCGCTCCTGATCAAGTTTCCCAAGTTGATCAAGGGCTGACCATTGGCATGGTACGCAGATATACAGTAGTCTGAACAATGACCTGGCCTACCGCATCTCTTGCATTGGGAACTTCCCTTGTTCTCCTTTCCCTTCTGTCTAGCCTGTTTCTGTTTGTTCTCAGCCTTAGACTGCCCTTGTCCACGATCAGGATATGCCTGAATAGGCCGCAGAACTGCAGCCAGAGCAGACGCTTTATAGTCCCCGAACCCCACCTTAGAGCAGGCTTCAACCATATCTGTTAGTGTAGGGTCCCCTGGTAGAGCATTTATGATCTTTCTACACTCATCGTTGGCATTGTCTCTTGCTAATTGCACAATATCTGCCTTAATGTCACATCTTCAACCTGTTTCTCGAGGGCTTCGGCAATTTTTTCCACGAAGGGTAAAAATTGCTCTCTTTGTCCCTGAGATATTTTCACATATTGTGTTTTAGGAGCAGCCATATCTATGCTTTTCGTTAAAGCTCCCATGCCAATCCTCTGGGCCTGTTCAAGGATCAGAGGATGCCAGGAAGCTTGGAGATCAGGACTGGAAAAGTAATTTATTCCCATAAGGGCTTCTACCCCCACTCCACATCTGGGATCGTCAGGAGGCGCATTCGCATTTTGCATTGCAGCTTTTTCAGCCATCCTTCTCCAGTTACTCTCAAAAACTGTAAACTGTACAGGTTGAAACAACACCTGACCCAGATGCTTGATATC
>JACAXG010000792.1:19962-32014 GCA_018881555.1 Amblyornis subalaris | reverse complement strand
CATTTTAGCAGTGCTGTGCAAGTTTGCACACTGTTCTCCAACATAAGATAAAACAAGAACTCTGTCAGGGTGCAGCTGCTCACTGACAGAGCCTCAACCAGGAGGATGCTCCTGCACTGAGCAAGCCCAAGGGCTGCTCTGACACCGAGGCCTTCTGTGCACCACAGCAACCTTCTGGTGACATCACAAGGACGTGGCAACCATCCCTGGACATCACAAAGCAGCCACTCTGCTTTGGTCTGTGAATTTATGCAAAGCAACCCAACCTTCTCTACAGCAAACACAAAACAGCCTCGAAACTTCTCCTCTGTCACAAAGCAGCACAAACKCCCCTCGTAGGCCAAAACCTGTTGTTCAAGGGATCCAAGAGTGACTTAAAAAGTGGACCAAATCACATCCAGCCTGTAGCCCAAGTGAACCCTGGGATGGGACCAAACCAAAGAAACAAGACCTTTGGCCACTGATGCTTCTGACTAAGCCCGAGAATGCCTGTTCCAGTCCCAAACCTGCTGCACACACATCAACCTGCGGCTGCAGTGCTGTGGCCTCTCAGAGAAGCATCTGGGGCCTGGGCCTCTCCCCTCAAGGTTCCCTGGGCACATTTGTGAGCCACAGAGATCGGGCTGGAATGGTCATAAGGAAAGAGCAGAAGAAAGTTACAAACAAATGTGGGAAGMCTTTGAAGGTGGTGGCAGGAGGAAACCAGTGGGGCCAAAATGGCTACGTGCCATCAACATCGGGAGCTATGAGGCAGAGGCCCAATAGATCAGGTGGAAGAAAGGCCTCAGGAAGGCAGGCTCAGGAGAACAGAAAAGCACAACCAAAGTTTCAAAGTTCCAAAGTTCAGTAGCTTCCTTCCCCCTCCTCTTGCTTTGAAACAATTCTTTTTCATACATTCCTGAGCATGAACAGCAAGTGGCTGGAAAAATTCCATGATTTCCTTTCTCACTTAAAAAAGAAAAAGAATACAGAAAGATCTGGGGTTTTGCTGTGTGTCTAGACTTGAAACCATGTTAGGTTTCTGAATGGCTCTGCACAAGTTTTTCCCAAGCCTGTGGGTTCYCCAGCCCCGGGACCAGCACTGGCCACTGCATGAGCCCACAAAGTGCAGTGCAGAGAGCAGCTGGCCAAACTCCAACTGTGAAATCTGGGAGGCTGCGTAGTGTCCTCATGCAAGTGCTGTGTGTGTGTCAGACTGAAGGGCAGGACAATTCTCAAGAAATGCTTGACTAGAGGCTTGGGATGATCAACTTCTTTGGATCTACACCCATCGCCTTTACTACTGATTAATGTCATAATATTTAAAAACTTCAAAATTTCAGTGGGTGACCACGTTTTCTTCTMGATCGGGGATCAGGAAATGGTATCAAACCCAAAAAAAGACTCCCCAGCGCATTGTTAACTGCACTTCATCCTYCAGTCAGAAAATGCAACTGTTTCATTCAAAGCAAGGAACAGACAGCTCCAGCAGCCACTTCCCACCCAAAAGTTGCCAAGCCTTTTTATTCTCTGTTTTCTCTGTCCTGCTTCTTAGCAGATGTGGTTGCTCCAAGCACAGTGACATGGAGACAGAACATCCATTCATGGGGAACAACATGGCTTGTTGCTCCAGCCTGAAAGCTGGAACTCAGGAGCCCACACAACTCTGCTTTGAGGTGCAACTGACAGCAACCAGGGAATGCAGCTGGGGTGACTGCTGGGGCTCAGAGAATGGCCTAATGCATTGCACAGAACCAGTAGAGAAGGTACTATTGGCATAACAGCTGTAATAATTGCTAACAAATCCTCCCACATATTTGCTTATATATTGGACATTCCCAGGGCTGCTCTGTATGTATGCCTGTAGCCCTGCCCTTACTCCTCTTGGGAAGCAGTGGAACTGGCAGGATTCGCCTGCCAGCAGGAGCTGCTCCAAGCTGGGAACGCCCCTGACGGTGCTGATTTACAGAGGCTTCTGGCTGCAAGGTGAAGCCAAGGCAGAAGAGGCTTGAAAGGTGCTGCTGCTGCTGCTGCTCTGTGCCAGAGAGCCCCGGCTGGGCAGGGCACGGCGCCCACTGCGCTGCGAGCTCCTTCTGCTGCCACAGCTGGGCGCATTTTGGAACAAGGAATGACGACCTGTGGGAAACCAAAGGGGGCTGGGGGGCTGCATTTCTATGTACACACTGGGGCCACCTGCAGCAGAGAGCTTTGGCCCCCCAAAAAGTAAAAGAATGGGAAATGGCTGGAAAAGGTTTCATTTCAATTGTTCTTTACTCTTTGCTAGAAATGACCAAAGTGAAAGGTTCCCAAGCAGGGCCCGATCTCCGCTGCCAGCTCAGTGTCAGAAAGCAGGCATCACTTTATTTCAGCTCCGGGTGTGTGGGGGATCACTTCTCTAACACATGCACACCCAGCCATCTCACCCACTAGTTTGTATCCATGGAACTGAGACATAGTCATTACTCTGCTGAAACTCATGGGCTAAACATTCCTGCAAATTATTTTTGTACATATTGAAATCACTTCTCAGAACTTATTGATATGAGAGTAAGGCTCTCTTTAGGGTCTCTGGTTGTTGTTTGGGGAACATCCCATTCCTCAAATTCTCCTTTGATTGTCAAGAGCCTCCTAAAATTGGTTTTGTCTCCTTGAATGCCTTCCAGCTACCTTCTTAGCAGGCCCACTGTCTTTATTCTCAAGGCTAAGGTATCCACTTGCACACATGAATCACTGGTATGGGGGAATATGGGACTTAGTAATGTCTGTTAAAGCTAAAGGAATTCACTATTTGTTAAACATTTTCCCAACACCTCTCCTTCCTTCTCTGGGAATCGAACACAAGCATTCTGTGATCACTGAGCCCAAGGCAGCCTCGATCCCCCCCGGCACCCACCAGCCTTTCTCTCTTCACAAACAGCAGGTCCAGCGGCACCTTCCCTCTCTGGCTCAGTCACCAGCTGTGTCAGAAGTTGTGTGTCACACACTCCAGGAACCTCCTGGACTGTTTGCTCCCCACTGCACCATATTGCCAGGAGACATGCCCACCTTGTTCCATTCCCCTTGCAGACCCTCATCCCTACTATCCGTGGGCACCTGGGAAGCAGGGGTGGTAACAGAGGGGATGCACCTGCTGTGCTGGACAGGAACCGAAACCCTCTCCAGTCACAGCTGAAGGCCTGCATCTGTGCAGGATGCTTTGGCTGCCCCACTCCTCATGGGGTTTTGGCTGGAAATGCAATTGCACTTTCTTCCTCGTGTAGAAGTACCACAGCTGGGCGATAAACAGCCAGTGGGCTGTATTCCAAAGCACTGCAGTGTGGAGTTCATTAAGGAGACCCTTCCCCAATTCCAAACCATACCAAAACCACCATAAACAGGACTTGCCATCTTGAAAAAACAATGGACAATTCAGAAGGTGAAGGTAGAGCTTATTCACAAGATCACAAGGAAAGGAATCTTTCAATGGAGTTGAGATTTTATAGAGTTTTCATTCTGAGTCCTATTCAAGCCATTGATTAAAAAATTTATTGAAAAATGTCTTTTAAAATGCTGTGCAAGTCTTGTGGCTTTGCTCTGATACCAAAATGGCTACATGAAATGTACTGGCATTTTAATTACATCCAAACTGATTATTCTGTAAAACTTTTCCTGCAGAATAGCTACTAAACAAAAAATGAAAAGGTAATCAATGGACTGCTGACCTTACAAACTTCTCCCACATTTTTCAGAGAATAAGGTATTTTTGTGTAGGTCATAGAACAAATTAATTTGTATTGATAACTTGATTCATACAGACCTGTTGATTTCAAAGTAAAACTGCCAAAATGTACTAAGTGGAAATGTAAGTACTCACTTCTATGAGGTATGTAGTATTAGATATTCATTGTTCATCATATTAACAGACTTAGCATTTTGGCTATTTTTTTTACTTATAGTCAACTCATCTACACTCTTTGTAACACTAGATAGAGAGTTTATAGCAACGTAGGCCATGGGCTGGTAGGGCATTGCAGAAGGCTCCTGTGGCAGCACTAAACATTCACATTTGCCATGGCACCACTCCTTGCCTTTCATTCCAAGCTACAGCTCAGTGCCTGCAGTATAGGTTCACACCTGTAGCCTGTATTTGCAGCTGGTTCTTACTTCCGTGTCCAGAAGATCACAATGTTTTGATTTCAAATCAAAATAAAGAGAGGGGAGAGTCAGGTTCTGGGTAGGTACAGAAAGAACTAATAGATTTTTTTGCAGATATGTTGAAAATTTTTTTGCACGTACCGCCTAAAGGGCAGCTGAAAGATTGGGCACTCTGACTTGCAAGCTGAGATTTTCCAATCTTTTTAGACTGATTTCTTAAGGCCAGACACTGAGCCTAATCATTCAGGAAATCAAAACCATGGGGGTAGTTTGGAGAATATTGTCAGTTATTCTGCCATGGTGCTTTTTGCCTAAAAGCTCTGGCCATCATCTGATTGGAGTAATTATAGGAGATAGAAGTAATCATATTGTGCCTGTGCCAGGAGCTGGATCTGGACCTGCTGGAGCTGGACCTGCTGGAGCTGGTGCTGGCTCTGGCCACAGGGCTGTTGCTTTCATCTCTGACAGCACCAGAGTGCAGTAGCGACCTCTGGGCCTCCTTGCTACACTGGCCTACAATGACATTGAGGAGGCCATGGACCAGAGGTTCACTATGTATGTCGAGGAGAGGCTGCAGTACTGGGGCCAAGATTTCAACATCCGGACCATGGGCACAGAGGGCATGCAGGATGCTGCTCTGTGAATTCTTTTCCAGCCACCACTGGTCCTGGTATATTCCCTCCAGCTTCTAATGCAGCCAGGACCACATCTGGTCCAGCAGATGACATTGTCCTTTGAAAAGTTCTGCCTAGATCTGGAGCAGGAGGCCATTCACAGGCTCTATCTGTGCAGCCCCCTGCTCAGCTGGGGATAGTGTTCCCTGTGGAGAAGACAGAGGGGACACCACAGGGCCATGGGGGCTGTTTCCAGCAAGGTGGTCAGGAGCTTTCCCTGCTGGACTCTAGCAATTCTTTGGAGGTGGCGATGGCAAACTATATGTAGTCCTGTTCATCCTGCTCAGAAAACCTGGCAGCTTTTATCATTCTTCTGCAGAGAGGGCACGCTGGATTTCTCATTGCCTTTCACATGATGCAGCCCAGGTGGCGACAGGGCAGAGCAGAAGCTGCGTCATTCCGCGTGTCCTGGCAGATGGGGCAGCTCCACTCTGTCCCCGTGGCTACATTTGCCTGTCGCAGCGGAAGACCACAAGCTGCTCCCATTAGCAGTCTTGCTTGGCAGGAGTCCAGGCTTGAGCCAGACTGGTTCAGGCTCTGCTGGTGCCCAAATATAAGCAGAAAGGGATGTTGTATCACAATCCATTCCTTGGTGAAGGAGCTCCTTAGCAGCTGGCTCAAGAGGCACCTCAGACGCTCAACAATCCAGCCAGCAATATATGGACACGACACAGATGGCAGCTCATGGCTGGGAGAGCATTCGTAGACATCTCCAAGAACAAGTTTCTCAGGGATTCTCCACAGCTCTGGGGTCTGCCCATCAGCTCTGTCAGAAGCATTAAGGCTTCAGCAGAACCATCAAAGGGCCAAGGGGTGTCTGGCCACTTTTCCTACCATGCTGCATGCCTGGGTAACTGGGTAACTTGCTGCACAAGGACTCTTTCTCCTCGTCCCCAATGCCCTGTGGATACTAGCAGTCAAAATAAAAAACTCCTGGCCTTCTGTGTATGATGATATAGTTTTTATATTCCCATGTTGGGATAAAAGAAAACTGTCTCATGGGTCAGGAGAGGCCAGGAGCCACTTGGCCTTCCTGCAGGCTCAGGTGGTCCCAGCAGACAGAGCTCCTGGGATCAGTTCTGCTCCGTTGCAAAGCACGGCCAGCCATGGACCCAGAGAGAAGGCTATCTCCAATACACCCTGCGGAGCTGGTCTTGTAGCAGCTGCAATGGGATGGGCAATCGATTTCTTTGTGCAGTTCTTACATTGTGCAGTGTTTGAACTGCCAGACTTGAGACAGAGGGACTGGTGTCTTTTGTCATGCATAGAAGGGCTGGAACATAGAAGAATGGAGACAAGGTCAGACCCCAGACCTGCAGGGTCCCTAGGAACCCTCCTGACAGGGCCATCCCATCCAGCTCTTCCCATGGTCACGAGGGAGCAAGGGCCAAGGAGATCAGCTGGAAGGTGCTGGCCACAAATACCCCACGTGCCCCTTAAATCTCTCTCTGCTCTGCCTGCACTACCCCTTGTCTATGCAGGGAGCAGAGCTCTCCCAAGATGGGGCAGGAATTGCAGCTGCCTGCCCAGGGTCTCCACCCCTCCCTGCTCAGCCCCAGTTAATAACCCACTGCCCTCACTAACCATCACAGATGATCTGGAACTCCTCTTGCTGTTCTCCCCTCATGTGCTGCCCGATGAGCCCTGGGAACACAGTGCCTGTCACAGACCTAGTGACTCATCTCCCCCACACCAGTTCTGCCAGCCTGGCCACATGCCCTCCTGCTCTGGCTGGGCTGAGCCCAGGACCTTCCCAGATTGCAACACCCCTGGGTGAGAGAGGGTGGCAGCAGCCGCAAGGGACCATGGCCCTGAGCCAGGGAGTCGGGGCTCCACAGTCCCTGGGCTTAATCCTGTTGCCAGTGCAGCAAGCCAGGGCTGGGGCCAGGCTGCAGTGGGGCGTGCAGGGCCCTGGGGTTGTGGCTCACCAATGAACCTGATGGCTGTCTCTCGTATGGACTCCTGTGAGCTCAGCAGATATGCCAGGGACTGGCGCCGGTACTCGTCTGTTGTGATTCTGTCCTCTGCCAGCTGGACACAGTGCAAGGGCATGGAGGGAAGGGTTGGTACAGACTCTCTGCCTCGGCCAGCTGGTCCCTGTGCCCAGGACTGGCTTCTTCTGCTCGGACATTCCTGACACCCAGCCAGCAGCTGGCTGGTGCCGGAGTTTGGAGAGAGCAGAGGGCTGGGTACTCCACAGTGAGCCTTGGTGCCAGTCTGCTGCCAAAGCACAGCTGGGCCAGGGCTCCATTGGCACCCTGGATTGTGCAGAGAGGAGTGTGGAGAAGAGTTCATGGGGCCACAGGCCCATGGGAAGGAGTAGCATGTGGGGTGCAGGCAGGTGGCAATGGGTGCGGCAGTGGGCAGGGACACAGCTGCCAGCCCCACATGCTGGTTATTGGGGCAGAGGGCTTGTTCAGGCTGGGTTTCAGGTTTTGGGACTATCCTTACCAGGCACTCACTAAATCTCCATGACTGCTCCCTCTCCAGCAGTCGCTTGAACTTCCTCTTCTTCAGGAACTTGGTCGCTTGAAGCAGGGCTTCCAGAGAGACCTGCAGAGCAGCAAACTGGGAGATGGTACCACAGCCCACGGCACAGGATCTGCGTCTCTGTAGCCACGGCCAGGAGGAGGCTGGAGAGCTGCAGTCTGTGAGTCACCAGGGCAGGAGGCAGCTGAGCCACCTTCCCTGGAGACACCGGCAGCTTGGAGTCCTCACCTCTGCCACACGCTGGTTCTCATCATACAGGTGAAAGAAGAGTGGGAGCAGACTCTGGCGCACACACATCTTCAGGGGCTTTTTTCCCTCTTTCTCTACATAGACCATCATCTCTCGGAAGAGGCAAATGGAGAGAAGTTGCACATGGCTGGTATCCTTGTGGAAAGGAAGTGGGCAAGACCTCAGCACTGGCTGCTCTAGGCCCACCTGGGCATGGGCCTGAAAATCTACAGGGCACAAAGTTTCCTGGCAGCATGCAGCACATATGACGGGGGCACAGAGTCTTACACTGTCGAAGAGTGGCCGGAGCACCTCAGCCAGCTGCAGAGCGGTGGGGATGGCAATTGCCACGTTGCTGTCCAGGAGCACCTTGCTGAGCACAGCGAGGGTCAGCCCCACCAGCTCTCCGTCTGCACCCTTCAGTAGCTCCATGAGGCTTTCAGTCAGACTCTGCAACCTTCTGGCCTGCGTGGAACACAAGGCTGTGTTGCAAAGCCATGGAAGGCTGCTCCAACAAAACTGCTCTGGTGGTGCAACCCCACACTGCTGCCTTGAGGCCCAGAAGCCAAAGGTCTGCCCCAAAGGACTCAGGCAGCTGAATGAGAGGCAGAAGTGTTGGGAGCATTTGCCACAGCTCTCAGAGCCCAGCCACATCCAAGCTACTGCATTACCCGGCACTTCTTACCTAGCCCCATGTTGCCAGCACAACTTCAGCCAGCTGTGCCCTTCTCACCTTCCAGGGACTCTTGCAGAGCATGAGGAGGCCTCTGAGCACCAAGCGACGCATTTCTTCGCAGTCACTCTGCAGATGACTTGACATGAGCTGCAGGATGGTGTCAACCAATTCCTCTGTTTCAAGGGAGTGCAGGAACTGAAAGACACAGGTTGCACCACACAGTGACGGGGTGCCTGGCCAACAGGATCCCAGCACCGCAGAGGGCAGGGGCAGTGATGCCAGAGAGATTTTTGCTTTTATGCTTTTTAGATTAGTAGCATTTTTACTTTTATACTTTTATATATTAGTAAGCCTATAATCCTATAACCTCTACCCTGCAACCTTGTATTCCTATCCTATAGACAAAATAGAACCAAGTTATCAGCCTTTAAGCATTCCAGAGTTGGACTTGATATCTGAAAAATAAAGCTATTGAAGTAAGCTGTTGCAGATAGGTAAAACCTTGCAAAATGAAGGCCTTGTTACCTTTGTAAAATCATGGTTCACTTCTGTTACTTTGGCTAAGTAAAAAGGCCTCTGGGAACCAGTTCAGCTAACTTAGAAGCAGAGAAAACAAGTTACATAACTTTTGCGTGATCACCTCGTGGCTTACAGTGACTGGTTGAATTATTGTTTGTTGTGTTTCAATGGTATGTATTCTGATAATGGCTAACTGCTTAAAAAGGCTTGGTTTTTGTAGTAAAGAGCTCTCCTGTGCACCTGTCTGGGAACTCTGTATCACTCTATTGACACAAGTAAGCAGAAAACTTCCAATAGAAACTTGCCACAAGGAACAGTGTGACAAAATTCTGCTTTTCATTGGAGAATATTTCAAAACTATGTTAATTCACTGAAACCCTGTAATAGTAGAAGCGTAAATGCGCACGGGACCCTTTTGAACCCCTTTTTGCACCTTTTGTACCCTTTTTATCTTTGCATAACTTACACTTGCTAGACCCCCCCCTCGCAGGATTGGGCCCAAACCCTGCACAAATGGGGAGTCCCAGGGATACCCCTGGGAAAGCTTTGCTTTCTCTGAATACTTTAATAAATTTTTACTTTTTACCCTCTTATTTGGCCTCAGCCTTTACTTTTCAAACATATAAGGCAACAGCAGGGTCCCAGGCAAACCAGCCCAAAGGCAGCAGAGGCAGTGCGGAGCCCCTGGGCTCCCTGCCCTGCACAGATCTCACTCTGCTATGCCCCCCAGCCCTTGTCAGCCTCAGATTCTTTGCCCTTGAGGAGCCATGATGGAAGAGTGAGGGCTGGCACCAGGGTGGCAGGAAACAGAGGTAGTGGTGTCACCCCAGGAGCAAAGGGGCCAAGGGCACACAGCAGAGCCCCTGCTCTGCCTCAGCTCCACCGATTGGGCTTCCCCCACAGCAGCAGGTGCAGGAGAGTAGCGTGTCAGGTGGCAGCTCAGTGAGGCAGAGCTCGCCGTCAGGATCACCTCGACAAGGAATGCCATGGCAGGTACCCGCCAGCGTGACTCCTCCCTGATGAGCAGCGTGACCAGGTAGCGTACAATCCTTTCACGGAAGGACTTGGAGACACGGTGCATCTCTCTGGCAGGAGGAAGAAGGCAACATCAACCCCGAGCAGGGTGAGCAAACCTCTCCCAACACTCACAGATGCCTGGTCTTTGCCCAATATCAGCAAGCTGCTTTTCGGTAAGACACTGGAAAAACACTCAGGGGAATCATGTCCCCCAGGCTCTGTCACTGGCCCTCAGTGCTACCTGCCCTGCCCCAGCAGGCTGTCCTCAGCGGGGCTCCCTGCACAGACCCCCTGCTCTGTGCCATCACCCCAGGCCCCTCAGGAGGGAATGCTGACACTTCGGGAGGTGTCTGCTCCTGTGCATCTGCTTCTCTCAGCCATTTTGTCTGCTGGGCCATCCCTTGGTGACTGTGTGGGATGCCCCATCTGCAAGGGAGAAATGACAGGGGCAGAGACGAGAAGGAGGCTCTCACCTGGCCAACAGACCCACTGCATAGTGGTGGGTGTCAGTGCTGAGGAGTGTGTCCCAGCCACTCTTACGTTCAACTGCCAACACCACATCCTCAAGCCACAGACGGCAGAGCATTGCTTTCACTGTCAGCACCACAAACCTGTGCGCAGAGCAAAGCTCAGGTCATGCAGAGAGCCCTAGCCCCAGGGGGCATGGGAGAGACAGAAGGACTAGGATGGAGCACCTGTTGGGATTGGTGGGAAAGTGTTTTCCCTTCTGGCATCTCCTCCAGAAGGTATTGACCTCTTCTGGCATCTGCTCTGAGCTACAGAAAACTTGGACCAGCAGAGCCACCAAGAGGGAGGGGGCCACCATCGATGCCTCTGGGGACAAGGGCAGATGGATGATCTCCCACAGTGCCCTGGTTGCCTGCGAAGAACAAAACACCCAGAAACCATGCTCGGGCATTGCTCTGGGCCATGGAGGCACCAGGGGGGCACCCAGCCTGGCTGACCCTGAACCTGCCCCTAGCCCAGGCTTCCAGTGCAGCACCTGAGGCAGGGAGATGCAGAGGTGAGGGAGGATAGAGAGCTGACAGAACAGTGACCCTGGGGGCAAGAAAAGACCTGGGGAGAAACTTACAGCCAGGGCAAAGATGCTCTTGCTGTTCCCGTCAGAGGTGTATGTGCAGTGCTCCGGCCAGTCCTCCAGCACGCAGGGCAACTCTGACAGTACCATCTTTGCAGTCCTGCTCGAGGAGACTATCACCTTCCACATGGTCACAGCTGCTCTGCAGGCCCAAAGCTCTCTGTCAGTCTGGTCTCAGCCACAATGCTGTGGCCACTGGGGCCCAGGCTGGCTGCCAGCCCTGCCTCTGCCCACAGCCTCTTGCTGGCAGCACCCAGCAATCCTGTCCCTGTGAGTGGGCAAGTGGCCAAGTGACAGAGTCTTGAGGGTCAGGGAGGGAGCATAGCAGCAAGGCTCTGGGGCTGACATGCCAGTGCTGAGAAATGAAGCAGCCAGGGGGTCCTGGAACTCTCCATCAGTCTGGCAGCTTACATGGAATGGGCTCTGCAGCATGATGGGTTCTAAAGGCAGGTGGGCTCTATACCTGTCACATGATGAGCCACAGCACAGGAGGGTCACCACCACATCCCTGGGGTGTGCATGGGTCAGCTCTAGAAGGGACTTGTCCAGTCTGTGCTCAGCAGACACATCCGTGTTGGACATGTGCCACTGGTAGATGAATGTCACAATGGTTGGCACCTGGAGGAGACAGGGATGAAGCACTGGAGTGCTGCTGGAGTGAGCCATATCCCCAGCTTCTGCAGAGAATTGCTTTGCTCCTCACCACGCTGTGCTGACCCAAGGTGCTTTTGGGTGCCCAGCGGAGCCAGCTTGTGGGAGCATGCAATCCCCGGGGGCTTGAGCCCTAGCTACAGCTACTCACATGCTTCAGATTGGAGGTTTCTGTCTGAACAAGCAAATCCAGCACGGCAGCACAAGCACCAGGATAATAGGGGTCAGAGTTTATCATGGTCTCAATGACATCCATGGTGATCCGTTCCCGTTCATCGATCTTGACGAACTCCCAAAATATCTGCAGAAGGAAGGGCCAAGAAGAGAAGGTTATCCCACCAAGCACTGCAGTGTTGGCGCTCAGCTGAGCAGCAAGAGCATGTCCGGCCCGGGCAGGGAGGGCTGCAGGTACCTGAGCTCTAGGGCTGAAAACCTTCTGGGAGTTCTCCTGCTCCTCTGTCAGGTTCTCAACAGGGTCTGGTAAAGACCWGGCACAGTCAGAGCTGAGGGGCTGCGGGAAGGGCTGGAGAACACAGCTGAGCCTCCCTGGAACCGCACTCCCCAGGCAGCACCAGCCCAGGAATG